>JAOQMQ010000194.1:22054995-22090066 GCA_027563845.1 Erythroxylum subrotundum
TCAATTTGGAACAATTTTACCAACAAATTGCAAATAACATGAGCTCGACATAAAGAACTAATTTAAGCACAAAAGTCATAATTAGGAGTCAAAAAGTACATCAACGGATATGAAAATGCAGCCAATTAATAATGTAAACTTGGGCTCAATCAATATGTCTGTGTCTGATGATGACAGTGGTCCTTAATCCTTATCTACATCACCTTGTTAAGAGATTCCTTCTTATTACTAGGGAATAATACTAGGAACTAGTGTTTCCCAATAATTTTCACTTTCATTATGCACTTTTGTATTTTAGTTTACATTATTGTACTATGTAGGGTTGTCATTTAAAAGTTTTTTTGTCTTTTCCTCCCTTGCTTGGCCTATAAAAGCAAGTTCTCTTCCTTTATAAACACTCCTAGTTCCATTAGTAATATGAAGTGTGTTTTATGTCCCATGGCTTCCTTATAAGTTTTCTCTCTCTTGAAACCTTGATTCTTGAATAATGTAGTTCTAGTCATACAAAAACACAAGTATGCTCTACACTTGCCTCTTTATGAGGATCTTGTGTATCAGAAAGTCTTATACTAGAGATCCTGTTTGAGGCCTAAGTTATGCAGGACATGATTGGTCAGTTTAGATTCCTAAGGGCAGGCTTTGAAAGAGAAGAAGGGCTTGTGTCACAACTAGCATAACTAGAATCTAAGCTACAATCACTCCTTGTTTATCTTTTCCCTCTGGCTAAAGGTTGCCAATATATGTGTAGGTATAATTATAATATAAAGATAACATAATAATATTACACAAATATGTTATAGAGGTATATTTTAATAGAATTTTAAAAAGTTTTTTTTACAAAATATGTGATTAAATTAATATTACTTAATTTCATAAAGTAAATTTAGCACAAATTTAATAAAGCATTGTGGTTGTTCCCTTAACATATACAATCGTGAATTTCTGCTTATAAAGACTAATGATGATCTTCATCGATTTTGATTAGTGAATATAGTTTAATCGTCTAATTCTACATATCTGCAGTGTCAACTTGCTCCTTTTTCCCTTTTCGATGTGCAACATTTTCATTGATGCTATTTAGATTATCTTTCTTAAAAAGCATTATAAGAAAATTTTGTTATTACGAGCATAAAATGATGTTTCTACTTAAAATAATAAATTTTGGTTAGTCAATCAAATATAGGGGAAATATAACATAGTAATATTTTAATTAAATACAAAAGTATTTATATTATTAAAATTCTATAATCCCAATAAAGTGATAAATTATTGAAATCCAAAATTTTTTTAAATTTATCCATTTAAAGCAAACATCTTATTTTGTTTAATTTGTCATTTAATAGATGATCTAAGCAATACAAGTATTCTTGTATATGAACTCGTATCCCATTTAATCTATAAAGCATAAAAGTGTAGAATTTTTTATACAAGGAAAACGAAATAGAATAAAACACTAAACCAAAGAGAAAAATAAAAGAGAGTAAAAAGGAGGAAATATTTTATATTTTTTTGCAAAATTGCTATTCCAAAATAAATAAATAACAAAAATGCAATGATGTTAACAAGCATCTAAAGACTTCCTAAATTAAGGTTAAAAGAATACATTCAAGTAACAAACTGATCTCCTAAATATTAGGATTGTTATTGACTAAGCCAACATAATAAAATAACTAACAATCACTTATCTTATTTATAACAATCTCTCCCTTAAATTAATAGTTTTAGACTTTAATTTTCTTGGGCAATACCATCAAACATGATTCTTTAAAGTGAAAACTCCCATTAGCCTTCTTAAATTCTGAAAGGGAGGAAATATGAGGTTTGGTTAACATATCAGTTAATTGTTCTTCACTTCTATAATACTTGTGGTTAATTGTTCCATCACTGTTTAAATCTCTCAGAAAACAGAACTTCACATTAACATGCTTGCTTCTTTGGTATAACATATGATCTTTTTTAGAGTTTAATTGTTAAATTGTTTTCATAAAAAAATGTAGTAGCTCTAACTTGCTTGAAATGTATCTCCTCTAGAATTTTTCTTAACCAAATAGCTTGATAGGCACAAGTTGTTGCAATAACAAATTTAGTCTATACAGTTGATAACGTGACAATTGGTTACTTCTTAGATGACCACAAAATAACCCCTGATCTTAGCATGCAAACTTGACCTAATGTGCTTTTTCTATCATCTACATTGCCTATATAATCTTTGCTTCAACTACAGTATATCATCTCTCAACTTAAACTCAGAACTCGAATCCTGTTTCAACTTCTTAATAAGCTTCACTATTTCTGGATCTTTACTCTGAGCTTTTTTTATCCTTTCATGTAATACTGGCCTAAGCTTCTAGCTAATAATGTTTCATTTTGCCCCAAATTCAATTCAACATTCAATGCTCTCAATTGTATTAGGTTTGGTAACTTCGATGCTTAAATTTGTGCCACATTGCTATTGGATTTCCTACTTAATGCATCAACCATAACATTAGCTTTACCAGGGTGATACTCAATTGTACAATCATAATCTTTAAGTAATTCAATCTATAGCCTTTGTCTCGTATTCAACTCCTTCTGACTCAGCAAATATTTCAAACTTTTATGGTATGTAAATATCTTAAATGTCTCACCATACAGATAATGTCTCCAAATCTTCAAAGCAAACACCACCGCAACAAGTTCTAAATCATAAACTGGATAATTGAACTCATGAGACCTCAACTGTCTCAATGTATATGCAATCACTCTACTATACTATATCAAAATGCATCCTAATCCCTTATGTGAAGCATCACTATATACTACATATCCTCCAGATCCAGATGGAATAGCTAACACTGGTGCTATAGTCAATCGGTATTTCAATTCCTCAAAACTCCTTCGGCATTCATTTGTCCATCTGAAAGGTACATTCTTCCTCCGAAGCTTTGTCAAAGGGGCTAAGATCAATGAAAACCTCTCGACAAACCTCTTGTAAGATCTTGCTAACCCAAGAAAACTCTGAATCTCAGATACATTCCTAAGGCCTCCCACTTCATTACTGCTTCAACTTTCTTTGGGTTTACCTATATGCCTTGTCCAGATATTATATGACCCAAAAATACTACTTGATCCAGTCAAAATTTACACTTACTGAACTTAGCATACAATTGGTTCTCTCTCATTATCTGTAAAACTAACTTCAAGTGCTCAAAGTGTTCCTCTCCGCTCTTCGGATGCACCAAAATATCATCTATGAATGCAATCACAAAATGATCTAAGTAAGGTTGGAATAGCTTATTCATCAACGCCATAAAAGTTTCCAGAGCATTTGTCAACCCAAAAGACATCACCAAAAACTCAAAGTGCCCATATCTAATCCTGAAGACACTCTTTGGTACATCAGCTTCTGCTATCTTAATTAATAGTACCCTGATCTCAAATCTAGCTTAGTAAACACCTAAGCTCCTTGTAACTGATCAAGTAAATCATCAATTCTCAGTAAAGGATACTTACTCTTTACTGTCACCCGATTCAACTGTCTATAGTCAATACATAATCTCATAATCTCATCTTTCTTCTTCACAAATAACACTAGAGCTCCCTAAGGTGACACACTAGGTATGATAAAACCCTTATCCAACAACTCTTGCAATTGAGTCTTAAGTTCCTTATGTTCCACAGGTGCCATCCTATACACATGAATCGATATAGGAGTAGTACCTGGAACTAAGTCAATCATAAACTCCATCTTCCTTTCTAGGGGTAAACCCAGTAATTCAGTAGGAAATACATCCAAAAAATCCCTAACAATAGAAATATCCCGTACATTCTGCTCAGTTCAGGTATCAGTTACATAGGCTAAATAAGCCTCACATCCACTTCGAATCAGTCTGAGAGCATTCATTGAGGAAATTAACCTACCTGGCACTGCTTGACCTCGAAATATCACCCTTGGTTGATTAGGGGTTTCAATAGTCACTTCCTTATTATAACAATTCATTACCGCCCTATATGCAGTAAGTCAGTCCATAACCAATATAAGATCTGTCTCTTTCAACTGTAATACTATCAAGTTGACCTTCAACTCTACCTGATCAATCTGAATGATACACCCTTTACAGACTTCCTCACTCACTATAGTACTTCTTACCGAGTACTCACTTCTAAGCCACATTTCATCACACCTCTCTCATAATACAGTTTAGATGCCAGTGTGGTGCACTGAATGAATGTGTGGATCCTAGATCTAATAATGCAAATGCCTCAAATTGAAAGACATTTAACACACCTGCAACAACATCTGGGGAGTTCTGTGCTTCCTGTTTAGTGATGGAAAAGATCCTGGCCTGAGAATGCGGCTGGTTACTCCACACCTCAGTCCTAACACTAGGACATGTCGAACTAGTTCTGCCTCTACCTCTACCTCTTTGTCCTGCTCCACTAGCTCTACTTTGCTAGATGGTAGTCTCAGTCATTGATCCCCCTCTCACTCTAAACTGCGCTTCAAAGGTTGCGGGATAGTCTCTAAGTTGATGCTTATGAGAGCCATAACGTAAACAAGCTCCCATTAACCTCCAACATTCTCCACCATGTTTCTTTCCACAATGCTCACAACTAGGCATTTATTCTATTTGCCCACTAGATACTTGACCTCTGCCACTACCAGCCTTAACAAAACAACCTCTTGGTCTAAATCCAGACTATCTCGATCTAGTCTGTGATCAGAATTATCTATTCTGGTGTTACTAAATCTCCTACCATAATTAGCTTAGGACTCACCTTGCCTCTTCATTCTAAACTCCTGCCTATACTCTGCTTGCCCATCTTTCAGTAATTGTTTAATTTGGATTGAGGCAGTTCTCAACTCAATAAAGCTACTTAAATTGGTAATGGTCAGTCTTGTTCTAATCTCCATATTCAGCTCGTCTTCAAACTGCATACACTTGTCTTCCTCAGTCGGAATTAATGTAGTAACATACCCCATTAATTCATTAAACCTCACCTCATACTTAGCTACAGTAAGATTCCCCTGTTTTAGATCCAAAAACTCCTTTATCTTCTTATCCAGGTAAATCTTGGGCTTATAGTTCTCTTTGAAAATTTTCAAAAAACCTTCCCACTTCAGTCTACAAGGTTGGGCAAAACTACCAGCAATAGTCTTCCACCACTGATAAGCTGGACCTTGCAGTAGCAAGACTGCATAATCAAACCTTTCATTGGACTCGCAGTCTATCTAATCAAATACCTGCTCCGTTCTTTCCAGCCATCTTTCTTCCTCCGCAGGGTCTTTACTTCTATAGAAGTCTACAACCCTCTGCTTTCTAAGCTTATCATACCTCCTCTATCTCCTCTCAGGAATTCTCGAAGGCATTTGTTTAAACTGTGATACTGGAGACTCTTTATTGGCTCCTATGGACTCAAGGTCAGTTGACTCTACGACTAGATCTCTTATAGCGGATGACCTATAACAAACAATAGTTGTGATCACTATACGAATCTCTCACTATATATCATGTCTAAATGCTCTTATATGTCCCTAAGGATGCCAAACTATGCTTTGATACCAAAAATTGTAACACCCCACTACCATAGAGCATATACCCGAGCATCTAGAGAACATTCAAGAACATATCCTATAAGAATGGCATGTTAGAGCAATCATATTCACTATTATGGCATCATACAAAACATAAGTGATCATAAGTTTAACATTTCTCATTTCATTTCATAAACATCATTTACATTGTCATTACATCTCATAATCCATATATGTACATTACAAAAACATCTGAGAGTTTACCGTTCTTTACAAAATATCTAACATGAAATGAGAAGCTAACAGAAACAATCTATCTAAACTCCTCAGACATTAGCTGACCAGACCTTTGAGCCATTCCTAATTCCAAAATTAATAATACTAGACTACTACTAGATTGTCTTAGAAGCTAGGTCTCCTCAGTACCTAAAAAACAACGTTGCAATTTTGATGAGTTGTGCAAACTCAGTGAGTGAACCATCATCGACGTGCTCACTCGAGTCAAAACACAACATCACAATTATATCACATTAGCTAGAATCAATTCCATACAATTTTGTATACCAAATCACACTATACATCATATCTCAATAAGCACATTATAATACAAACATGTCATAGAATCTTTTCAGAACAATCCAATCTTTCACTTCAATCATTCATATCATCAACATGTATACAAGTATTACAGATCACTATATCAACACAATTCAGTGGTTTCTTTCACAATCATTCACATATACACAAACATAGCAAAACATTATATCAACTTAATTTAGTCATTCTTTATTCACACGATACATGTAAAGATATATATGCAATGCACATGAGACTGCATTTTCATTTTTATTTTTGTTGTGACCGAGTGCCTATTTAACTGTCTTGTATCTATTGTCGATATTAGGCTCATTTCAGATACTGTCACGTACCCATTGTGAATACCGGGCTCATTAATCGTTAAGCCTGTGGCTTTGTGTGTACATTTATGAGCTTTAAGCTCTTTTTCACATTAGTCACTCCGATCAGAATTCCTTTATCTGATCATGCATATCAATGTAATGAAAATGCATCAAATCACATATTATGCTATCAATAACTCTTAATCAGTGTGCACAGTCATATATCACATTCATTGGATCTAAGTCTTACATTCAACATATAGTTGAGAACACAATTTTCATATTCACATTCAATTTACAAACACTTCCAATATAGTCCTGAATATCAAACTCCTCAGACCATCAATGTTCAGAATTAACACAATCATATCGGTAACAGTTCAATATCTAAAAGTTAATTAAGAACAATTCAAATATAGTAAGTAAACATATATGTTAACTTATAGGATGCTCCAGATAGCTATTGCCTTGACGAGCCGGCAATGTCTAGATGTGGATGCTCAAATTGTGTTTCTATATCATGCAGTACACACATATTTAAACATTACTAACTTGTTTAATCAAATGGATACTCAATTATACACATGTATATATGTTATGTTCAATGCATGCTCAATTGACTTTTCTCGGGTATGTATCCTTAATCACAAGTCTTGATCATTCAAATATTATAATTAAATTGAGAAATTATCAAATAATTTCCTAGTGGGCTAGGATCCTATTTAAAATTAATTGATCTTATGTTTGCTCAACAAACCAACTAAATTTAAATTAGGTAGAAAACTATTTTTCAATCACATCTTATGTGACTTCTAGAATCCTTAGGTAACAACTCTTTGCCAAAATATATCATATATATTATTCTTAACCCTACCTCTAAATCCATATGATCATGAGTTTGCTCATCCAAATCATACAAATTTAGTTAAGTATTACTCATTTATTTAAGATAAAACATATCCGGGTTACAGTGACTTTGAGTTTACTCAACAAGCCAAGCAATAAACAGAATTTTGGTTTTATTCTTAAATAATGGAAGGTAACTATCACATTCTTAACGTGTACTTAACATTTAATTGAGGGATTTAAAATCTCAAAAATTTACGGTCTTATTAAAATAATATAATCTCATTATATTTATAATTTCAAACATAATCCAATTATGAAAGAAATTATTTAAAACCTTTTGTTGATTCTAATTATTGATTTGATAACTAATTTAATTTAATAATTTAACTCTTAAAAAATTAAACTAAATTCCAAAACTTTTCCTAACAAAATACCTTTTGAAAATAATTTTCAAAATTGGGAAAACGCTTTTTCAATTTTATTAGAATTATAAACTAATTTAGTCCCCATTAAATTAATTTAATAGAAATTAAGGTTTTTAAAAATATTAAAATTCATTAAAAATGGAGGGAAGGCTATCTGGCCCGTGTACGCGCTAGAGGATGACCATGTGGGCTTCTGCACTCCACATGCCCATAATTAACAGGGAGCGTTGACAGGCGCATGCAGTGCACGCGCTGGTCATGTCTCTTATAGACGTGCTCCCAAGATGGTGGGCTTCGCGCCCATCATCTTCTCTAGAAGCTTCCATCTGCTTCCCACATTTCTTCATTCACAACCTTGATCGGGTGTTGGTTATGTGTAAGATTTAATAAATAACCCTCGATAATCTACAAGCGCATGGTTCGTTAGCGCAGTACCTAATATGTTGATCCTACGAGGAGGGATAATCTAATCCTAAAATTTAAGGCCAGAAACAAAAATGGAAATTTAACATGCAACTAACTAAAATGAAATTCAATTTAATCAATCAAATTAAATTAAGAATCAATCACGAAAGTACTAATTACTAAGCAATTGCAACACATCCAAGAATCAACCTAAGGAAATTACCAATTGAGTGAGAGAGAATATTACCTATCCTTAATGCTAACCTAATTGATTAAGAATTATTAGATTGTCTGTTCTAGACGATCTTAGGGTTAATTACTCTCTCTCGAGTTATAACCATTAACCCTAAATTATAAACCCTAATCAGATTATGGAGGTTGCAATCTCTCAATTTACAACCTATCCAAAACCCTAATTAGTTCTGAAGTTCTTTAATAAACTATCGGAAACTTATGTAAGATCTCTCTTCGCACAATTTATTGATTTTATTTAATTCTAATTTCTATTAAATCACCTAACTCTCGTTAGCCCAATTTAATTGTTTTTCGTTTGATTCACCCTCTCAGTTTATTATCGAATTATGCAATTTCAAAATTAAATCACAACAAATCAAATAAACATATAAACAATCAGATTTCATTAATTCAAGAATAAAACTCCGAAGGTGAGTTTAGAACATCATCAACATCCAAAATCCTATCATCAACTATTTATTCCAATTCCATACAATAATAAAACTGAAATTAAATAGGAAATACAATCTGACCAGATGATGGGAGGCAGCGATGTCGGGAAACTCCTGATCCGGAAAGTACGTCGAGTCAGTTTCTTCTCCTCTTCTCTCCTCCTTCTTCTCTTCCTCTATCTCTAGATGAATTGTCTTTAAGGTTTCTCAAAAGTGGCTGATACAAAAGCTCCTTTTGCCTTTTTGTCTTGTTCTTTAAATATTCTTTGTGTTCTGAGCAGCCCTATGGTTTTTTGAGGTTCAAAAGGTCCAAAAAATCCTCAAATTTTGACGTTTTTTAGTGTTTGTACGTCTGCACCATATCCGAGCCTTTCGTCACAATCGTGGCAGCAGGCCACAATTGTGGGCTATCTCTGGTGCTTCTGTCACGATCGTGGGTCATTGTTTTAGCCCGAATGTCTTCGAAACTTCTCCGTTCTTCGATGTTGACCCTGAAATACTACCAAACACATCAAGATACCTCAAAAACATAATATTTAAGCTCAAAGACTTGTATTAACCCATAAACACTTAAAACACAATTAATTAATAAACTAACACAATTCTAACGTAAACACATACTAAATGATTGAATTAATAGCTAAACATATATCAAACTAAGCCTTAAAACACGATGCAATTTACACTTATCAAATCCCATCTTCCCATGAGTCCCAACTGGTGCTCCAACTGTCAACTGTCCAACCTCCACATTGTTTCATCCTTGCACCGAATTACCCATGACTCTTGCGTCAATGGGTGATTTTCACCCAAAGTTTTTCATGGTGGCGACACCAATCAGTGGCATTGTCACTCAACCAAATGCCACTGGTGAGACACGCCTTAAGTGGCTTTTAAGCCACTTAATTCATTTAATCCATAAACTCGGTAAACGCAGACAAACTCAGAAAACAACATATGCATAAAATTAGAATGAGCAACAAACTTGAACTGAGAATACGCATAGGCAAAAAAAGCAAAAAGGAGATCCAAAACAATGTTCACAATAATCCCTCCAGAATCATACGTATAGTAAATTATGATTTTTTTGATTCGAGTGTTTTTATTGTTAAGAAATGAAAACCATGTAGAAGGTAGAGAGACAATAACAATGCCAAATTAATTTCCAGAAGCCAAAACGTAAATCACACAAAAATAGTTTTCAGAACCAACGTATAGGCATCATATATGTTCTCTAGGTTTTAATTTTTAAGAAATTAATTGTCCCCTATGAAGTACAAAAATTGTAACGTAGAGATGGACAAAATATACATAGAGGCAAACTGAAAACAATTGATTTAGATATCGCAAAAGTAGTTGTGAAAACAATTTCCAGAACTGAAAAAAATAGTCGCAAAGAATAGATAAAAACAGTGGCATAAAAACCTTAATTTTTATCAAAATCAACAACAACCAAGCCTCAGTTCAAGTTAAACAATTAAACGAGACTCTGATACCATTGTTAGAATCCAAACGTGATTGAATAATCACCCAAACATTAGTTTAATTATCTCCATACTTTAATTTATGAGATCAATTAGTTTCATAATAAGAACGAAACATAATGTGTGCTAGTTTTACCTTTCAACAATATCTCGTCTTGATGAAACTGCAACTAGAAACATCTAGGAATAACACATAAATGTAAATTGAATCTCATTATAATTTCAATTAGATAGTATTATCCCAGGGATTTTACCATTAGTGTTAAAACATCAAATGTAATTAAATTAATACATAAAGATAAAGAAAGCCTTTTTCATTTATTAAATAATAATGTCAGACATCAAATTGTATCTAATTGATTGGCTACAAGGACATAAACTATCATATAGTAGTTAAAAATGCTTATGCTTTATTTTTTATCATACTTCAAATTTTAGTATGAATACTATAAACTATAAAGAGTAAGAGAGTTAATACTCCAACAAATAGTTCACTCTAAGAGTCAATTCCTTCACACTGAGAAATCTATCAAAAATATTTAATATCTTAATACTTATCAATCTTAGTTTACTATAATAAGTTTGCACTCTTACATCATTCACCTTCTCTGCATTATACTTTTTCTAAATGTTTTGTCGCTATCAGTTAGTCTCACTCGCTTACGATTTGAAGTTTGGATGCGTGGAAAAATAATTGAACTAACTTTATTTTCCACACATTCTTATATAAATAGAAATAAAAGGAAAGAAAAAAAGAAAAAGAGACTTAAATTCTAATTGTATATATATTCTCTTTTTTTAACTCATTTTTTAAGTTAAAGATTTTAGTATCAAAGTATTAATGTCAAAATAATTTCCAACATTATTTTATAAAAATTCCACAAAAAATTCCCTCTTTCCTTCGTCTCCTTCTGGAGCTTCCTGTGGTTATACGCTTCTTTTTCTTTTTGAATCGCTGATTTGTATGTAGCCGGAGAGCTCTTTCGTTTGGTAAGTTATCTATTACTTTCAGGAACATTTCACACAAAACCACTTCAAATCGGCACTATTCCTCTCATTCTTAAGATTTTAACGGTTTCTTCTAAATCTGATGTGATTTTGTTTGGTTATGGTATTGGTGACTGTTCTGTACTTGGGTTTGGATTCTTTGAATTTAATTTCTTCAATTAGGCCTCCATGGTTGTAGGTCTACAGCTGGTCTACACTGTAATTTTTGGCTCCTATGCTTCTTTCCTTTTTGTTCGAACAGGTGAGTTATGGCTTGTTGACAAAAGTTGGAGTATTAATGTATATTAGCTAGCTACTGTGCTGGTCTGGAAGATACTGTTGGTATATATACTCATGGGATATTACCCTTCTAATTTGGGTTGACAAAAGGGATTTGACCTTTGACCATTCAAATTTGTATTAGGTTTTCTCCTACTTGATTTTACCGTCAGACATCATTAGTTCTTGCTAATAGTTTCTTCTATTGTCAGTGGTATCTAATTGTGATTAAGCAGAGGACTTTCAGGTTGGATATTCCTAATACAAAAACTGAGAATCTGAAGATCTTGCAATCTATAAGTTGTAAATGTTGGGGTAGTTGCATTAGCAGTGTCATCAATACCAATGTAGCTAGGAAAGGTATTTAGTGAGGGTTTGTCAGGATCTTTTACTCGAATTTTGGTTTTTTAATGAGAAATAGAAAAGAAAATCATGGAATAATTTAATAACGAGACACTTGTTTTTGTAAAATGCACGTGCTTTCAACTTTTGGGCAAATGAGGACTAGTACATTCTCATCATTAACATGTAACGAATTGTTGCCCTGAGCATCAATAGGGTTGAACGACTCACTGATTCGGTGCTCTTAAGATATCTGTGCATTTGGCAGAGCCATCTGATCATTCGGTTAAAGCATGTAACTCTTAACCCTTTTTTTCCTCTTATGTAGCTTGTAGATTTTCATTGGTGTAATTTTGTTTTCTCGATGAACCGTGTGTTTTTCGGTCTTCTCCTCCACTAACTCCATATGGGTTTTGGATTCTAAATCATGAAAGCTCCATTTGGGATCGGGGTTTTGTGATTTGTTTGTTGACTGTTGTATTAGTATGATTTCTTTCATCTTGAGTAAGAAGTGTCTGAAACCATGTTTATATTACTTCCATATGTTTTGATTTTACCTATTGATCCCTTCTTCCTAAACCTTGGTGCTTTCCGTAGCTTTCTTTCGAGTCTTAGTTGGTTCTTTCTTCCATATATTACCAACTTTTCTCTTCTGGGTGTGTGATTCTTTTGTATGTTAACTTGTATTTGATGATTTATTTGATAAGAAAAAAGAAATATTTCTGTAGACCAACCAAAATTCTTGATTTTTCTTACCATAAAGACCTTTTACTTGCAATGATTACCTTGTGAATGTCAAATCTCAGTGCTTTCCCTAATACACAATTTTCAGCCTTAGTTTGGATGTTGTAGTTCATAGAGATGTATGAAAATTTGATCTCAGATCTACTTCTTTAATGAACTTGTTATTGCTCTGTTCGTTCTTTACTCTTAATATAGTCCCTTGTTGCCTTCTTCAGATCAATTTGTTTCGTACAGACTTAAAGTGATTATGTTGAAGGGGCTTACTTAGATGAGGACTTAAATTTCTTCATGTTTTTATAAATATGCTTGTCCGCTATTTAATTAGAATTCCTTCTAATTATTAGTATTTAGTATTAGTATTATAATAATAATTATAAATATTTATTTATCACTATTATTTGTATTTCTATCAGTATTACTATTAATTTATTCTTTTTGCATATTGACAGTTACTTACTCTTCAGCCGTATCACTCTTTTATTGTCACATCTGCATATGAGTTTATCAGAAATAGCCTCTCTACTATGTAGGGGTAAGGTTGCGTATTATTAGACCTCCCCAGATCCCGCTTTATTGCGAAACTTCGGACTGGGTGTGATGATGATGATATAAATATCTATATATAGACTTCAATCATATATTCATTCGATCTAGATTTCATATAACTTGGAAACAATCTCTTTACTAATTAGATGTAAGACTGCGTACTACTATACTTTCCCAGATTCCGCGCCTCAGCGAAATTTCTACTGGATTTTGTTATTATTGTTAGATTCCATATAACAAAAAAAAAAGTTGACCACTTCACCTTTTTGGAAAAATAATAAAAAATATAGTTATATTTAAGTTATAAATTTGAAGAGTTCGTAATGTAAGAAGTTTTTAAAATAAACTTTGTCCTCCCTCAAGGCAAAACTAGTATACTAAAAACTAAAAAATATTCAATTATTATATGGTTTGATTCATTGATCAAAAATTTAATACATGAGCCTGGAACTAACTCAAATTTACGCGACCAATCCGCATAAGTTGACCCGCTCGTTCACTCGGCCTTTGGAGAGTCGCTTGAAACCCTTATTAGTGGATAGGACGAGGTTCAGGCCCATCTAAAATCTCTTAAAAGCCGCTAACCAACCCATTTAGTTCGGGCCGAATTATAAAGTAATTCGGGTCATTGGACTCGGACTCGGAGTTCTCAAATAGAGAAATAATTAGATGAATTACCAGAGTTTCTGCGGAGCTTACTGGGTCTAATCTCGTTCTTTCTATGTTCTATTGTTATGAATTGGATTCGCCTGCTTACTTCATTCCAAATATCTTGTCGGTGTCAAGAATACGGTCGCCGGTGAACGGAGTAGCTAAACTAAGGTATGCGAATGGAGGAAGGAGAGAGTGAGAGAGTTACAGAAGTGATCTACGAGACACGCTATCACGCCTCTTCGAGGCTTTGCTCTTCCGATTACCCTCGTCTTCCTTCTAATAAGGTTTGCTTTGGCATTTCTTCTCTCTTTTTCTTCCTTATTGGTTCCTATCTTCGTTTCAAAATTGTTCTATCTCCATTTGGTACTTATTGGCATTGAATTTTTCAATTTCTTGTCATTAGAAGTCCCCAATCTTTTCGATTTTTATCGCAACAGCATGATCGATCTTTTTGTTTGTTTATCTCAGGTGATAGATAGCTGCAAAGGAGGTTTTCTATCCCTTTTCTTGGCTAGAGGTAATTTCAATTTGGTCGAGTTTTTTTCTTTCTTTTTTTTTTTCTTTTGGTCAATTACTGGGGATATTATAGATTAGCGGCTATGGATATATTTTGTAAAATTAGAATGAATAGATTGCAGTTGTTACTTAATCTTTTGCATTTTGTTTCTTATTTGTTATAACATTTGGGCCATTTTCAATTGTTTATACATATAGGCTTAACTGATGTCATGTTTGATTCATTTTTAAATTTGAAAATGTTAATGTTATTTTGAGCAAGAAGATGGACTTTATGCTAACTTGGTTTTGATAGTAGTAGGTATTCTTTTTATTGTTGGTGGCTTTTGGTTGCTAATAATCTTTTTCTTTAATATGTTGGTTTTCAGCTAACGCTTGAATGATAGTTGTTTACCTTATGGTTGATTATATCTTGATTGTGGGATTTTAATTAATCCCCACCTTTTCTTTGTTCCTCTTGTTGCTGGTAAGGTGTCAGTCAACTTAAAGAGAAATGGAGGGGGAAGAAGGACCAAACAAGAATCAAGAAACCTGCATCCTTGTTTATCTCTCCGAGAGGTGAGCGTGTGGCTGTTGCTACCGGAGATCAGATTACCATCTTAAGGAAGGAGGATGACTACCAAGAACCATTTGGAGTTTTTGCGAGTAAGATTTACTTTGTTGAAGTCACAAATTATTTATATATGTCTTTGTTGATACTGTCTAATTTGGTACATGGGAGTTTTTTTGCGATTCTTTCATTTTTTATGTTCTCCTAAGGCTTTTCTGCATCCAATTACAATTGCAAATATTAATCTTGATCTTGAATTTGGTACTTTCTGCTCATTTTTTTGTGTTAGACCTATAGACATGCCAACTACTTGTATTTAGTCAATGGTACACTGTCTTCCTTTTATTTATATATTCTTTGAATAATTTGCATCACTTATGTCAAGAGCATATAGCAGACAAGAGCCTGCTCATCAATGTACTGTTGCAAACTATTTCTCAACCACAGATAAATTTAAACGTCTAACTCTAAACTTATGCCAACGAGGGAATTTGATGCTCAACATCAAAATGAAATTAAGCATACATCCGAACAGTTGCATACCAAGATCCCATATCTCCTTGCCATAGATTGCCAAGTGGATCTACTTGCTTTCCTTGCCTTATACATCTGTCCTCAGTAGGTATTCTATTTAGAATGATTAGAAAAAAGACAAAGTTGTTCTTTGTAATTGCATTGAAACTGCATGTAATCTTTCACTAGGCACTCTTTGGCTCAGTTGCTCCGTATACCGTAGCTTGTCTTTTTAAAATCACCTCTAGATCTGCAGCCATCTAAGTCCAATCACAGCCTTGCAAAATTGCAGATGCCTTACTCTGGAGACTTATATCTGAGTCACATACTGCTCTAAAAGAGATATTCTTGATTAGGACTATGAAAGGTGCCAATTATCCATCAGAAATGAATATCCTTCCGGTTCCCAACCTTCTTTTTAGAAGGACCCTAACACTATTCTTAACCTATCTCTCTTCCTGCAGTCCATGTGTAAGTTTCTGGAATTTTTGGACTCCAGAAACTTCTTCCCTTCAGCAAGCTTCTGCTTCATAATAAGCATCTTGATTTGAGTTATTTGTAGGTTTATATCTGGTCCACCAAATTACCATTTGAGAACAAGATATTTGGCAATGTCTGAAAGGGTTAAAATCTCTCATCACCATGACTTTCTTGCAACATATTGATGGTTGATTTATACTACTTAATGATTCTCTGTTGTGAGTTTTTCTAGTTTGTCAGTTTAACATTGAATACACTTAATAATCCAGAGAGTTCAGTTTTTTACTTTTTGCTATTTACTTGTGTCCTACTGAAGCTTTTTTCTGACTCATATTCCATGAATCAGGTAGCAGCCTTGGTACATTTATTTCTGGAGTTTGGTCAGAATCTCATGATATTCTTGGTGTTCTAGATGACACCAATACACTTTACTTTGTCAAAGAAAATGGTGAAGAGATGGCAAGGATTACAAACAGGCAATTAAAAGTGTCTCTACCAATAATAGGGCTAATCCTGCAGGATAATGTTGACGCAAAAACATCTTGTTTGTAAGTTTCCATCACAAATAATCCAAAGTTGTGCATGTGTTTATAAATGTTTGCCCGCTATGTCAAACTTGTCAGCTGATTACTCTATTGTGAAAACTTTCAGGTGTAGCTTCATGTTGTTAACAAATGATGGATCTCTTCACCAAATAGAACTCAGTCAAGAATCAAATATTTCAATTCCCCCACTGAAAAGCTCAAGCGGTGGCTTAACCACAAAGAGACAGTTCCCTAACGATGTTGCTTGCTTTGAATATGATCCAGAGCATTCTCTGCTTCTTGTTGTTGGCAGTACTGTTACTATGCCATTGGCATCTAATGGGAATTCTGGTAAGTTTTAATTTGATTCCTATGCTATTCAGGCATAATATTGATCTGTTAAGGGTTTTCTTGCACATTATTTTACTAGTTATTTTATTGGGCTCTGCTGATTTTGTTTCAAAACTGTGATGTTGGGTGACCTGATTCTTTCATCATTGAGCACAATTGGTCTTTGTCAAACCTGTTGGGAATGAATTTGCATAATTTTCAAAACCTTGGGGAATTCTTGCCATCAGACTGTTTTTAAAACTTTTAGTTAAATATGTTTGCTGATTTGTTTATTTTCTTACAGGATACTGTCATCTGTCTCTTTGGCACAAACGTAAGACCTTAGAACTGAAATCACTGTTCACCCTTCAACTTGAAGGCATGTATTTTAAACCACAAGGGTATGTAGGTCATCTAACACAGCCAAAGGTGCTAATGTCACCACAGGGCAAGTTTGTCGCTACTTTGGATATTTGGGGATGCGTTTACATTTTTGAGCTCAATATAGAATGCCACACACTTTCTAACTTTTCTGGCCGAGTGAGTGTCAGAACATCAGAAACAAATAAGTTATCTACTGAGATTGATGAACCTTTTGGTAACATAAAGGACTTTACTTGGTGGTCTGACCATATTTTGTCTATTGTGAAAGGAGATGGCACATTCACTATGATCAATATCCTTACTGGCATGAGTGTACAAGAGAATAATCCTGTATATTTAATGCCTGTTGTAGAAAGAGTACGACAACTGAAAGGACGTGTGCTTCTTCTAGAGTGCAAAATGTGTGGAGAGATTCAAGTTTCTTCTAAACATGAGAGGGAATCAAGTGACTCTTCTAAGTTAGAGGAGAATATTGGAGAAGAATGTGACCATACTGATATTTCCGGATTGCAATGGAGCCTTATATCAATTTCACAGAGATCTATTCCAGAACTGTATAATATCTTAATTAGCAAACATGACTATCAGGCAGCATTGGACTTTGCTAATCATCATGGCTTGGACAGAGATGAAGTTCTAAAATCGCAGTGGTTACACTCTGGTCATGGAACAAGAGAGATAAATATGATTTTATCTAATATTAAGGATCAAGGTTTTGTAATTTCTGAATTTGTTGATAAAGTTGGACCAACAGAAGATGCAACCAAAGCGTTACTTGCAAGTGGGCTGCATGCAACTGACCGGTTCTGCATTTCAGAGTCTTATGATTGTGAATATGGCCAAATGTGGAAATTCCGTATGGCTAGACTTCAGTTATTGCAATTCAAGGACAGGCTAGAAACATATCTGGGAATAAACATGGGCAGGTACTATGTCCTCTTGGTGATATGGATGTTCACATTTTGTTGTTCCCTGCTTTTGCCCCCCTCCCACAAATTAGTTTTAGAACTCAACTTGGTTGAGATATATAGTTGCATGGAGAGGCAGCATAGCGTTTACGTGAATTCTTTTGAAACTACTTTGGCAGAAAATGTTTTATGATAGCCATGAATCATCAGTACTTTTTCTGAACAGTGTATGTGTTCATGTGATTGATGTGCTATTCATGCATGTGATTGTTATCCTGTAGTTGCAGTGATCATTGCTTTTGGTATCAGTTCTACCTTGGAATTTTAGATTCTTGAAATCCAGAAACATTTTAAGCTACATGCAATTGAGTTTGATGCATATATTCATTGATGGTTTCTTCCCTAGAAGTTTTATGCACCTTTTACAAGTGAAAAAAATGCTGTGATTCCTTAAAGCTACAATAGGATTACAATGGTTGATGCGGCAATTAAGAGTTTCTTTGACACTTTCATTAGTACGGAGATTTAGTATGTAATCTACTTATCTACCAAGATTTGCACATGGTTATTAATTGTTGTCTGCATTGTTTTTAGGAATTTGCTACACTTTGGGAAGTCTTACGTTGTTTAACATGGTTATTTTCTGTGGCTTTTCAACTGACTGAGAGCTTAATGATATGGTTTTGTGCAGGTTTTCTGCACAGGAGTATGGCAAATTTCGCTTTGTGTCTCTAACTGAGGCTGCTGTTACACTTGCTGAAAGTGGAAAAATTGGTGCTTTGAACCTTCTCTTCAAGCGTCATCCCTATTCGTTGCGTCCTTTTATTTTGCAAATTTTAGCTGCAATCCCTGAAACAATTCCTGTTCAGACGTATAGGCAACTTCTCCCTGGAAGTTCTCCTCCCTCAAGCATTCTTCTTAGAGAAGAAGATTGGGTTGAAAGCGAGGAGATGGTAAGTTACATTAACAATTTATCTGGCAATCATGAGATTGATCTCCAGATCAGAACTGAGCCCATTATTAAGCGTTCCATGGGTCCTCTTTGGCCATCAGTTGATGAACTGTATTTGTGGTATAAGAATAGAGCTAAAGATATCGATCATTACACTGGACAGCTGGAGAACTGCCTTTGCCTTATTGACGTTGCTTGTCAAAAAGGCATTGAATTACAAAATTATAAGAAGGATATTTTATATTTACACCACCTTATATATTCTGATGACAGCAGTGATGAGATAGGGTTCAATATTACTCTTGTTGCCTGGGAACAGTTATCTGATTATGAAAAATTCAGAATGATGCTTAAGGAAGTGAAAGAAGAAAATGTGGTCAAAAAGTTGCATGATTTGGCAATTCCTTTTATACAAAGTAGGTTTCATGAGTCAACCTCTATTACTCAAGATCCACCCTCACCTGGACAACTCTCATTAGATGAATGTGAATCATTTATGGTCCGATGGCTAAAGGAGGTTGCATTGGAGAATAAATTAGACATCTGCATGAAGGTCATTGAGGAAGGATGCAAGGATTTGCAAGGTAATGGTTACTTCAGGGATGGTTTTGAAGCTGTAGATTGTGGTTTGCAGTGCATATACTTGTTCACAGTTACAGATAGATGGGGTACTATGAATGCC
The DNA here is from genome assembly GCA_027563845.1 of Erythroxylum subrotundum. NCBI lineage: Eukaryota > Viridiplantae > Streptophyta > Magnoliopsida > Malpighiales > Erythroxylaceae > Erythroxylum > Erythroxylum subrotundum. The sequence continues at coordinate 22,074,650 of JAOQMQ010000194.1, forward strand.
TTATTGTCAAAGCTTCGACAAATGCAGGGTAAGATTCATTTCGACATTCTTGTTCATACAATGCATATTGAAATTTTGTTGCATATCCCGTAGCAAGTTAATTTCTTCTATGCCCAATCCATCAGGGGGTTCTAGCCTCGGCCTGGGATTGGCTATTCACATCGGGTGGAAGGGAAGGAAGAGTAATAGTTGATGCAAATTGGAGGTTTAATGATATTAAGGATATAGAATTTTAATTTACAGATAATATTATATAGATAAGATTTCATCATATGTTTTTAATCAAGTTCATATCTCTGATTTTCATCTTTTTTTGGTGATAAAAATAATTTATTTTTCTTGCTTTTCTTCATCGTCCATTTGTCTTGGATCGTGGCTGTATTGAGCTTCATTGTCTTTATACCATTGAAAAATAATATTTCATTGTTTCTTTTTTTAACTTGAGATATGTATCCTCAGAAATCCTATTTTCTGTTACACATATTTATCTGGTTAATTAAGACTATAGTTGTTATATTTGATACTAAATTGTGCTTACTAATCTCAGTTAATAACGTTTTACTTTACAGATGCAGAAATACATATTGAAAGCCTTGAAGAAAGACTCAAACTTGCAGAAGGTCATATTGAAGCAGGCAGGATTCTGGCACATTACCAGGTCTTTGTTTTCTCTTTGTGATGATTTATTATGATTTGGTGTTTTTTATTACTTTTCTCTATGGTTCACACTCCAGCCGTACATTATATGAAAATATACTAATCATGGTCTCTTCTGCTGCTTGACTAATTTATTGTTTTATTAGGCATTTATTGATGTCTTACCTTGTATAAGGAAATCTTAACAATGATTTTCTTTTAGTTAAGATCATGAATTGACTGCTTATTGACAAAAAACAGTAGTAGTAAGATCAATGGTGAGCTGATGTTGGTAGCTGTGTCATACTAGTATGATGATTCTCCAATTTGCATTTATATGTATCTTCTGTAACATACTAATTGAAATTGACATTTTTGGAATGATAGTTGTGTAACCTAATGGCATCAATTAGTTAAGTAAACTGGCTAGACCAGCTCTTCGAGCCTCTGGATCATTTTTGTTAGGTTTGTGGTCAGTTTCCCAAAGCTGGCCAGAATAACTAACAATCTGATTACTGGTTGGGTAGGGAACCAAGTGAAGTGGTCTGTTAAACCAAGTCAATTGTGAAATTCAATATAGTTTTTTTGCTACATTCTGATTCATTGCCTGAGTTTCGCTGTCGTAATACTCAATTGAACTTTTAAAAAATTACCAGATATTTATAACATATTAATAAGCTGTTAAGATTGATTATTACATTTAGTTTTCAATCTTACTTTCTGAATCAGTTTATTTGTTGCTTAAATTTGATAGCTTGGGAATCAAAGAGTTATAAACTAGTTCTTTTATATATTTCAATCAAATATTTTATAGGTGTTAAATTTTTTGAAAAATTGGGCCCAAATAAACTGAGTACATACAAGTCCAAATGAAGTTCCATTCTAAAACCAATTGGTGATAGGAGGAGTAATTCATTAGACTTATATGTATGCTCAAGGCCATATATTCTTTTCATGTGAGACAAACTCCCACTTATATTTCAACAAGCCTCCCTCACGTGTGGGTTAATTTAAGGCCCAACATGTGACAGTCTATCGTGTCGAGGTAGTGATGATTGATCCACTAGGCTTATATGTTAGTCTTTTTCCTCTCTTTCTTCGATGTGGGACACTCATATGTGGGTATTCTCAACACTACTTGGCAATCTGGAGATGTATGTAAACAATTCTCATCAGGGCTAGACTCTAGCCCTCCTGCTGGGGCAAACAATACTACTGGGCCACTTGCTCCATGCAAACTTGAAATCCTTCTCTAGTCGCTTAAATGATTGGTCTCCTTCTAGGTCAAGATCTAATTTGCTCTAATACCATGTTAAATTTGCAATGGGTCAACGGGTCCACACAAGGAGGAAAGTTAGACCACACAAGCCCAAGTAAGGTGTCATCTTAAAACTAATTGGCAGTAGGTGGAGTAGCTCACTAGGCTTATATTTTAGTCTTCTTTCCGCTCTTTCTTTGACGTGGGACTCACACATGTGGGTATTCTCAACAATAGGCGTATGAAGTCCTCAATATATTAATTGGAAAATTACTAATGCATTTAACTTTATTAATATATACTTTTTTATTTGTTACTAAATTGTCTATAAAATTAATTTAATATAATATGCAAAAATTTTGTACAATGAATACAAATTATTACTTATCACTAGTCGAGTTTTGTTTGATCTTTACTTGAGCTTCCTGATTCAGTGATTTAGTATAGTATTAAAGTGTTGATCAGGATTGCTATATGCCATGTTTCCTGTGGTCTCGTCCGAAGTGATTTTGATGGTGACTTTTGCTTCAGGTACCAAAGCCAATAAATTTTTTTCTCAAGGCTCATGCCGATGAAAAGGGTGTAAAGCAGATTCTTCGCCTCATACTTTCAAAATTTGCTCGTCGACAGCAAGGCCGGTCAGATAATGATTGGGCAAATATGTGGCAAGACATACAATGCATACGAGAAAAGGCTTTTCCCTTTCTTGATCCCGAGTATATGCTAATAGAATTCTGTAGAGGACTACTTAAAGCTGGAAAATTTTCTCTGGCAAGAAACTATCTAAAGGGTACAAGTTCTGTGGCCTTGGCATCAGATAAAGCAGAAAATCTTGTCATTCAAGCTGCACGCGAGTACTTCTTCTCGGCTTCAACTCTGTCTTGCCCTGAAGTAAGTGCACATACATTCTATGCTGGTTTTTGTCAATGAAATTCCTTCATCTGATACTTTAATCGCTTAACATTGCTCCATGAAATCTTGAAGATATCATGATCAGTTGCATTATTCTTCATTATTCCTTTGGTTTCAGGGCTTGCATTTTTAAATGTGAAATATTTTATTTGTTGAGAAGTTATGGTGAAATTTCTGAATTGACTACAATAGCAACCATGCTATAATAATGGCCCTAGCATTTGCCTTGTCCTGAAAAGTAGATATGTTCGTGATCTCTTTTTTATTAATCAGAAAAGCTGTCCAACATATGTACTACTCATGCCAAATAGTACAATAACTATGATATATGTGGAGCTTCTTCGTGCATTTGGGCTTGATTGCTTCATTATGAATAATATCTTTGTCAATTAGCTGTTTATTGATTCTGCTGCTCACGATCTTCCCATTTATATTTATTGATTCTTTTTTGCAACTTGTTTCAGATCTGGAAGGCCAAGGAATGCCTCAGTCTGTTTCCAAGTAGCAGAAATGTTAAAACAGAGGCTGATTTAATTGATGCACTCACTATCAAACTTCCAAACCTTGGAGTTACTCTGCTACCCTTGCAATTTAGGCAAATAAAGGATCCCATGGAGATGGTTAAAATGGTAATCACTAGTCAAGCTGGAGCTTATTTACCTGTTGATGAAATTATGGAGGTCGCCAAACTTCTTGGATTAAGCTCTTCAGATGACATATGTACCGTTCAGGAAGCTATAGCTAGAGAAGCTGCAGTAGCTGGTGATTTGCAATTGGCATTTGATCTGTGCCTTACATTGGCAAGAAAGGGACATGGTCTCATTTGGGATTTATGTGCTGCGATAGCTAGGGGACCTGCACTTGAAAATATGGATTTAAGCTCTCGTAAACAGTTATTAGGTTTTGCATTAAGTCATTGTGATGAGGAATCTGTTGGTGAGCTGCTTCATGCATGGAAAGATCTAGACATGCAAAGCCAGTGTGAGAATTTGTTGATGTTAACTGGGATGAATTCTCCTACATTTACGACTCAAGGTTTAACAGCATCTCCATTCAATCATAAGCAGGATATGGTTGACCTCAGTGATTACTCCGATCAGTTTAAAGGGGTGAGCCATGATGATAATGAAGTTCATTTCAATGCCATCAAGAACATACTTTCTTCTGTTGCTAAGAGTTTCCCTGGTGATGATGGAACTGATTTAGGATTGCCATGGAGAGAAAGCACAAAGATATTATCTTTTGCTTCTTGCCAACTTCCATGGTTGCTTGAATTGAGTAGGAAAGCCGAAAACCTTAAAAGATTGATACCTAATTTTATTCCTGGAAAGGAATATGTGAGCTTACAAACACGAGCTATGATGACTATTCTGTCCTGGTTAGCAAGAAATGGTTTTGCACCCCATGACAACGTAATTGCCTCTCTGGCAAGGTCAATCATGGAACCTCCTGTTACAGAACAGGAAGATGTTGTGGGTTGCTGTTTCTTGTTAAATCTTGTGGATGCCTTTAGTGGAGTAGAAGTAATAGAAGAGCAGCTGAGGATAAGAGAAAACTATCAAGAGATTTGTAATATCATGAATGTTGGGCTGACATACAGTTTACTGCATAACTTTGGATTTGAGTGCAAGGGTCCAACTGAGAGGAGGGAACTTCTGATAAGGACATTTCAAGAGAAACATACACTACTCAGTTCTGGTAATTGGCTTTAATGCTGAAGTTTTTGAAATTTGTACTCCGAATTATTTGGGTACAATTTTGTCCATGATACTGCATGTTTAATGACAATGGCCTCTCAACTACAGTGATATAATTCTTGTCTTATCACTTCAAATGCAGATGAAATGGAAAAGTTTAACAAAGTGCAATCCACATTCTGGAGGGAATGGAAGCTGAAATTAGAAGAGAAAAAGCGGGCTACTGAACATTCTAGAACATTAGAGGAAATCATTCATGGTGTTGATGCTTCACGCTTTCTGTCTGGTGACGTAAATTACATTGAGAGTTCTATTTTCACACTGATTGAATCAGTGAAGACTGAAAAGAAGTTTATAATAAAGGATGTTTTGAAATTGGTGGGCACTTATAATCTAAATCGCAATGAGGTACATATCTATAACCTATCAAGGATGCACGTGATATGCATGCATATATAATTTTGTCTTTATGACTAAAAATAACTGTTAGTTTATGAATGGATTTTCTGTTCTTCACTAAGCTTTAATTTTCTGATTAGTAGTGTCAACATTACCAAATTTATGAGGGTCTTTTCTTTTAACGAGAACTTGAGATGAATTTTGGGTTCCTAAGGTTTTTGGTAAATTTCTATATATATATATATATATATATATATTTGCTTATCAATGCATTTCTGTTAGAACTCATTTTTTCAAAATTTCATATATCTTAAATAAAAAGTATTTAATATTTTGTTGAATTTCGTTTACCTGTGCACACCAAAACAATTAATTGACATGCTTCGGTCTAATTATGCTTGCCTTCATCCCTTTTCTACGTACTATTTGACCATGATCTAAAGATGTTGTCGAACCTATTTTAGATTAAAATAAATACCACAATAACATCCCTGCATGAATATATTTATTCTGTGTTCATGTTGTTCAAATTTAACCCAACATTAGTTCAAAAAGAGCAATTTATGTTGATCACCTTTCAAAACATTCCCTAGTAACATTTCATGTTTCCATATATCTCAGCAAGATTATTTGCTAGTGCGAGAGAATTTAGTAACCTGTTGAAATTTACTATTTAGTTATCAGCAGTATTTTATCCTTGGATTTGCAAAAAGGAAATCACTTGCGCTTGTGAATTGCTAGATAATGAAGTCTTACTTTGTTCAACAGGTGCTACTGAAGTACCTAACCTCTATCCTTGTGTCTGAGGTTTGGTCTAATGATGATGTAACTGCTGAAATATCTGGAATAAAAGGAGAATTAATTAATTGTGCTTCCAAAACTATAAAAACTATTTCCTTGGTTGTATACCCTGCAATTGATGGGTGCAACAAGGAGCGGCTTGCTTACATATATAGCCTCATCTCAGACTGCTGCTTGCAGTTGGAGGAAAACAAAGAACCATTGCCAGTAATGCACCCACGTTCTTCAAATCTGTCTGCTTTAGAAATGTCTCACTTGTGCAAGGTGTTCACGCAAGAATGTCAGAGAGTTTCTTCTATTAAGGACCTAAACTTCAAGAGTATTGCTGGATTAGACAGTCTGAATTTACAACATTTCCGTGATGAAGTCTACAGATGCATTGATGAAGTTAACTTAGAAGCCTTGGCAAAAATGGTACAGACACTTGCTGGTATTCATGGAGATTTGATGCATGACGATCTCATGTCATGGCAGGATGTTTATGAGCATTATATTCTAAATTTGATGATGAATTTAGAGAAGAGAGTTATAACTGAGTTCTGTGTTGCGAATCCTGAATACTTTCAGAAGTTTACCTGTCAACTTGAACAAACGTATTCTGTTAGCAGAATGTACATAAGACTTTTGATGCCTGCAGATGCTTTGGGCATTATGAAGCGGTATTTCACTCTAATTATACATCTGCATGGATGTTATGGCACTGTACCTGATAATTCTTTGTGGCAGGACTGCCTTATCGCCCTTTTGAACTTTTGGTCTAGATTAACTGATGAAATGCAGGAAGTTGCATCTCTTCAGAATTTGAAAGAAACTCTCGTATTTGATGCAGTGTGCTTGTCAGTTTGTTTGAAGATTTTTACCAGGTTAGTGGTAGAGGACAGTGTTTCACCAAGTCAGTGCTGGAGCACCATTGTTACCTATGTCATGTTTGGTTTGACTGGTGATTTTGCTGCCGAGATACTTAATTTTTGCAGAGCCATGGTGTTTTCTGGTTGTGGGTTTGGAGCAATTTCTGAAGTTTTCTACAAAGCAATGTCACAATATAATCTCATTTCAACTCCTAATACCGGATCCCAAGACCTTCCCTATATTTATGCAAGCATACTTGATGCTATTCTGAAAGATTTGGTACACGGTTCCCTTGAGCCTCGGCATTTATACAGTCTGTTGTCGTCTCTAAGTAAATTAGAAGGTCAAATGGAGGATCTGCAGAGAGTCAGACAGGTGGTGTGGGAGAAAATGGCCCAATTTTCTGATGATCTGCAGATACCTAGTCATGTCCGAGTTTATGGTCTAGAGCTGATGCAATTTATCTCAGGTACAGGTATAAAGGGTTTCTCTACAGAGTTGCAATCTTGTGTCACTCCGTGGGAAGGATGGGGTGAGTATCTGTCTGCAAGTAAAAGGAGTGACACCAATGCCAGTCTTGGTTTGCCAGATAACATGGGTGGTTCTAACAAGCTTACAAGCACTTTAGTTGCCCTGAAATCATCTCAGCTTGCTGCAGCCATTGCCCCTAGCATCGAAATTACACATGCTGATCTCGTCAATGTTGAGAAAGCAACCTTGTGCTTCTTCAAGTTGTGTGAAGCTTCAAGCACTGTTCACCATTTTGACACATTGCTGGCTATTTTGGAAGAATGGGAAGGGTTTTTTGTAGTTGGAAGAAACGTGGTAGAATCTACTGAAGCTGGAAACAGCTGGAATGATGATGATTGGGATGAAGGATGGGAAAGTTTTCAGGAAGTAGAATCTTTTGAAAAGACAGACAAGTCACCGTGTGTTCATCCTTTACATCTGTGTTGGGTGGAGATTTTCAAAAAACTGTCTACGTTGTCCCAGTTTGACAAGATCTTGAGACTGATTGACCAGTCATTGTCAAAATCCAATGGACTCTTTCTTGATGAAGAGGATACCCAGACTTTAACTGGCATTATCCTTTACAACGATTGTTTCATGGCTTTGAAATTGGCCCTTCTTCTGCCTTACGAAGCAGTTCAGTTACAGTGTCTAACTGTCGTAGAAGAGAAACTGAAAGGAGGCATCTCAGTTGCACAGGGTGGGGACCATCATTTCCTGACTGTTGTTTTATATTCTCGGATAATATCAACCATAATCACCAATCCACTATACGGTACTACTTTCTCTTATCTTTGCTATTTGGTTGGTAATTACTGCCGCAACTATCAGGAAAACCTGTTATCACGGAGTGGAAGGAATGAAAGTGTTAATACTGAGACAGACTTACTGGTCTTCGGTAGAATTCTGTTTCCTTGCTTCGTTTCAGAACTTGTGAAGGCCAATCAACAGATCCTAGCTGGATTTCTTGTCACAAAATTCATGCATACAAATCCATCTCTTAGTCTCATTAATGTTACAGAAGCTAGTCTCCGTAGATTCTTAGGAAGACAGCTTCATGTCTTGAACCACGATGAGTTTTCTACTGAGATACCTGTTTCATGTACAGTATTAAAAAATGTGATCTGCGGCTTAAAAGTCAAATTGGAAAACTTGATTCGGTCTGCATTGGAATTGCTGTAGATTAAATGTTAGATGAGTCGTGATAGGGAAATGCTTTAGAAAGTTTCCAGTTGAGGTTGGCAGTCCGTACAAATCTTCTTGCGGACAAGGTCTTGTTACTGGCTACTATGTTTACGGGTTACCAATGATAAGCATGTAAACAATATGTACATTTAGTTAATCCTGTTTCGGACTTTTGACTGACGAAATAACTTGTCGAGTTAAAAGTGACAATTATGAATTGAATCCAGATCTTATGCTACGCTCTGTTAGGAAATATCTATATAAGGGAGAGTATAATCTCTCTCTTTATTGTTTGATTTTCTCTTTATTCTTAAGATCTTTTCCTTATATAATTACATATTTATAAATGCGACAAGGGTCTTGAGTTAGAATCAAGCCCTTAGTTAAATATTCTCTTATTTTAACATGGTATCATAGCCTAGCTTTCAAACCTAAAAAATCTTCTTTACCTGTAAAACCTTAAACACCTAATTTATCCAAAACACTTATGTCCACTTATCAAAACTATAAACCAAATCACAAAAGCAACTAGGAGGTGCTAGCGACCATCAAAGAATTGATAGTGTCGTCGAAAAAGCACCCATATGTTGACTCATGGGAATCCGTGCCATCGTTTGGCGACGACAATTTGATGGGTTAGTTTGCCTCTTTGTCTTGAATGAAGTTCTAGTATTGCTTTGTGTTAGTTTGCCTCTTTGTCTTGAATGAAGTTCTAGTATTGCTTTGTGTCAAAACTAACCAGAACATGGGTATTTTGATAATAGTAACTTCTTTATACGTTTCAGAACATTGTCAGCAGTGTTACTAGTGTCTGTTTAGTAAGAAAATCTGTCCAACATATCAGGGAGATGTCATATTCTAGTAGCAAATCAATGACAGGTGTTCCAACAATGAATTCCTCAACTTTGAGAATCACCAAGCAATGTTTGAATGGTAATAGCTATTCCTTTTGGTATAAGAATGTAGAATTGTTGTTTAGAGGGTAGAGAAAGGTGTCCTCTAATTAATCAGAAAATATTGGAAAATTGACAAGGTAATGAGGCACAATTACTACATATTCTTTTCAATTATATGAAACTTGAAATCTCAATCCTATTCTCTCAAGTTAGCACTTGCAAGCAAGCTTTGGGATTATGGTAAGATTCTTTACTCGAGTAACATGCTTCGCATGTATGATATTTTTGTTGAGTTATTTCAGTCCAAAAATGAGGGAAGTTTGATTGAATACTTTGAAAAAGTGAAACATGCATTTGAGGAGTTGAATTCTCTACTACCGATCACATATAATAATGAGGAAATGTACATTCAAAGACAACACTTAGTGACTTTGACATTTTTGGCTAGATTCAAACCTGAGTTTGAGCCTATGTGAGCAAAAATTTTGGAAGGAGTAAACTTTCCATCCTTAGTTGAAGTATATTCCATCCTTAGTTGCAGTATCAGTCAGCTCAGCAGACATCGTCTTCTTCTATGGCATCTGTGGCTCATTAAGGTAACTCAACCACTTGTTATTCAACTATCCCTAGAAAACAGTCATGGGTAATAGATTTTGGTGTCACTGATCATATTTTAGGTAAAATAACCAACGCTAACCATATCGTTCCTTTGCCTGCCTCTCATAATGATAAACTTACTACTAATGATGGATTTACTGCCACCATTTAAGGTGCTAAACTCTCTCATCCTTGTTCTTCTCTCACATTACCCTCTACATTATTTGTACCGAACTTTCCTTTCAATCTTATGTCTGTGAGCAAATTGACTAAACAATTAAATTTTTCTGTATGTTTATACCCTGATAATGTCATTATCCAGGATTTGAAGACCGGGATGACGATTGTAGAAGGGCATGAATCGAATGGAATGTACTATTTTGATAAGTTGCAATCATCCATTGCATGCCCAATGTCAAGTCTCTCCTATTGATATTTATAATCAATTAAGTCATCCATCATTGTAAAATCTCAAGAAACTAGTGTCGGGGTTAGGTTATGTTTCTAGTTTAAATTGTGAGTCGTGTCAGTTAGGAAAAAATCATCGTACTTCTTTTTTCTTCGAGTCAATAAAAGAGTTGAAAAACCCTTTATGTTAATCCATACAAATATTTGGGTCCAAGTCGTGTCAAGTCCAAGTTAGGATTTTAGTATTTTGTAATTTTTGTTGATGATGTCGCTCGAATAACTTAGGTTATATCTAATGTGAGATCATCCAGAACTATTCTCTATATTTTGTTCATTCTACACTGAAATTCAAACTCAGTTTATTACCTGAATCAATATTCTTCATAGCGATAATACTAAAGAACATTTCTCTAACTCAATGTTCAATTACTTGAAACAAGGTTTTCAAAATTAATCTTCATGTCCACACACTCCTTAACAAAATGGGGTAGTTGAGCGAAAAATCTAACATATTGTTGAAATAGCTTGTACCCTGTTAATCCACATGAATGTACCCAAAAGTTTCTAGGGAGATGCTATACTTATTGTATGTTTTCTTATCAAACGAATGTCATCTTTTGTGTTAACAAGTCAAACTCCATTCTCAATTCTCTTTCCCTATCAAGATCTTTTTTTCATTAATCCTCGAGTATTCAGATGTGTTTGTTTTGCTTATCAACTTCAACCTAATACGGATAAATTAGATCTAAAAGCTACAAAATGCAGTTTTCTCGGGTACTCTCATTTATAAAAAGGGTATAAATGTTTCAGCCCCTCATTGAATCGTTTTTTTGTGTCTGCTGATGTTACATTCTTTGAAGACACACCGTACTTTTCTGTTGTTCAGTATGTCTCTACTAACACTAATAAGTGTCTACCAATTCCTTTTATTCCTTCCCAAACAACTCCTAATTATGTTGCTCCTGATACTAATCCTACTCTTTTGGAATGTTTATCTCATCCTGATTTGCAAGTTTATACTCGACGCACTCATTATAAAGTACGACTAGATGATTCATGCTCATCACCATTGTCTTCTCTGTCTTCAACTCCATCATATGTTGATCTTGATTGGCCTATTGCTCTCCGTAAAGGAAGAAAGTCTTGTACATCTCACCCTATGTCAAATTTTGTTTCTTATAACTCATTATCATTGTCATATGCTGCTTTTGTGTTCACTTTGTCTTTTGTACCTGTACCTAAATCTATTTCAGAAGCTTTGGATCATCCTGGATGGAAACATGCCATGGAAGAAAAGATGTTGGCTTTGCAAGCTAATAATACATGGGACTTAGTTCCTCTTCCACATGGTAGGACAATTGTGCGTTGTCGTTGGGTGTTTAATGCTAAGGTCAATTCTGATGACACGATTAATTGTTTAAAAGCTTGTTTGGTAACTAAGGTATACACAGGTGTATGGTATGATTTATACTGAAACCTTTTCTCCTGTAGCCAAATTGACATTCATTCGTGTTTTCATTGCATTGGTAACCACACATGACTGGCCTATTCATCAACTCAATGTAAAAAATGCTTTCCTTCATGGTGATCTTCATGAGACTATTTTTATAGAGCAACTACTAGGGTTTGTTGCTCAGGGGGAGACTAATCTAGTGTATCACCTTAACAAATCTTTGTATGGTTTAAAAGAGTCATTGATAGCTTGGTTTGGGCACTTTAGTACAGTGGTTATGGAGTTTGGTTTGCATCGATATGGTGTGGATCACTTTTGTATTTTATCGTCACTCTAAGGCTGGTAAAATTCTTTTGATCATTTATGTTGATGATATTGTTATTATTGGAAATGATAAAGTAGGAATCTAGTTTTTAAAGTCATTCCTACAGACTAAATTTCAAAAAAAGGATCTAAGTTTACTAAAATATTTTCTGGGTATCGAGATAGCAAGGTCAAAGATGGAGATTTGTCCATCTCAAAGAAAGTACGTCCTTGATCTTTTAAAAGAAACAGGTCTATTGGGAACAAAGCTAGATAGCCCCATGGAACCAAATGTAAAACTTAATGTTGATAAATGAGAGCAGTTGAAAGATCTAGGTAAATATCAAAAACTTTATTAGTAAACTGAATTATTTGATTGTTACTTATCTAGATATTTCATTTGCTACAAGTGTAATGAGTTAGTTTATAGGATCTCCCCGAACTGGTCATTGGGATGCAATTATTAGAATTTTGAGATACTTGAAAGGCTATCTAAGGCAAGGTCTTCTTTACCAGAATTATGGACACGTTCAGTTTCAAGGGTGTACAGATGCAGATTGGGTAGACTCTTATGACCGATGGTCTACTTCAGGGCACTGTGTATTTTTGGGTGGAAACATGGTGTCATGGAAAAGTAAAAAGCAGTCAGTTGTTGCACATTCTAATGTTGAGTTTGAGTACAGGGCTATGACGTATACTACATGTGAGTTGATTTGGTTGAAGCATCTTTTTGGGGAACTTGGTTTCTACCACTCGAATCCAATGAAATTGATGTGTGATAATCAAGTAGCTATTCATATTACCTCAAATCCAGTTTTTCATGAGAGAATCAAACATATTAAAGTGGATTGTCACCAATGTCAGCACTGGGCAGGGGTAGTCAGGGCACCTGCCCAGGGCCCCACCCTATTAAGGGCCCACTTTCACTTCTAGTAACATTCCAACGTTTATTCTTTTAGTTATTGGAGGTTATTAAATGCTATTTAATGGTTACAGAGGGGGGAAGAGATAATTTTGAGTTGAGATAATTCCCATATTACTATATAATATTTTCAGCTTCCAAGACTAACATTAACTTTAAATCAACAGATGAATCTAAGATATTCCAATTCAAAATTTGCAGCAAATAATTTTCACGATTATGACTTCTGAGTTTTGAGTGATAATTTAAAAGTAAAGTTTTTAAATACTAAATATTTAAATATATTATACTTAATTTATAATTTGTCATTCACGTGGACACCGTATTAGCATTTTAAATCAGAATATTAATATTAAATGATATTTTGTTTATTTGTGATTCTCCTTTTTTATTTTTATATTACTTATTATTTATAAAATATAAATAATTTAATTTTTTTAATTGTAATTTTCATTATACCTGTAATTGTAGCAACAGTTAAGAGAAGTATTTCAAAGTTAAAATTATTGAAAACCTACTTGAGGTCATTAATGTCGTAATAAAGGTTGAATGATTTAGCTATTTTATGTATCGAGAAGGATATCTTGGATAATATTGATCTTGATAATATTATTATTGATTTTGAGATTTTTTTTGATAAATCATGATCATTTATATGTTTGTTAGTGCAATTCTCTTAGTATTTTGCAGTCTAATATTGCTGTTCGATTGCTGCTATTGCTATTTTGTTGTTACTGCTATTATTTTTAGTGATTTTATTGTTACTGGCACTTGTAAAATATTGTTAATGTTATGATCATTTAATATTTTGTTGAGTATGTGAACTTATAAATTGAATCACTTATGTATGGATATTAAAATTTAATAAATAAAAATATGCTTTTAAAATTTACATGTTTGTATATTGCCGATTTATTGGGACCTTTTTTTAACTTCGCCTAGGGCCTATAAAATGTTAGGAACGACCCTGATTGTCACTTTCAAAAAGAATTGATTGAGACACCATATATAAAGTTCGAAGATCAACTTGCTGACTTACTCACCAAAGCATTAGGGGGTCTTAGTTGAAACCTATATGTAACAAACTGGGTCATTCCTAATGTTTTATAGGCCCTGGGCAAAGTAAAAAAAAAGTCTCAATAAATCGACAATATATAAACATGTAAACTTTAAAAGTATATTTTTATTTATTATTCTCTCCTATTCAAAATAAGTGTCGTTTTAGAGGAATGCACACTTATTAAGAAAGTTAATGAAATGTCTGATATAACTTTATTAATTACATGTTAAAGTGCCTTGAAAATATAATCTGTGTAATTAAGAAATGAGAGAAATTAAAGGGTAATTTTGGAAATAAAATCATAAATATGCATAAAAAGTCACAAACGACACTTATTTTGGATAATTAAAATCCCTTTAAAACGAAACTTATGTTGAATAGGAGGTAGTAAAATTTAATATTAATACATAAGTGAGTCAATTTATAAGTCCACATACTCAACAAAATATTAAATGATCATAACATCAACTAATAGTATCTTACAATGTCAGTAACAATAAAATCACTAAAAATAGTAACAGTAAATATAAAATAGCAATAGCAGCAATCGAACAATAATATTAGGCTACAAAATACTAAGAGAATTGCACTAACAAACACACAAATGATCATGATTTATGAAAAAAAAAATTTGTGCATTTCTAGCTGCAAAATCATTAATAATATTATCAAGATCAATATTATCCAACATATCCTTTTGATACATAAAATATCTAAATCATTTAACTTTTCTTGTGGCATTGATGACCTCAAGTCAGTTTTCAATAATTTTAACTTTAAAAAACTTCTCTCAGCTGATGCTACAGTCACAAGTATGGTCAGTAAAATTTGATAAGCAATTGAAACATTTCGATAACAATCTGCAGCTTTAAAAAATTCTAAAATTTCAATTAATGACATTAACTCATTTGGCAAAGTCAATTGTAACACTTCTAATTTAGAAAAAAGATCATCTAAATCCACATCCGACACATTAAAGTTGTTATAAAATTAGTACAACATTCTCTTAATTGGTTATCATCTAGCGACCTCAACTTCTTTGAATTAAATAAGAATTTAAAATTTTTTTCAAATGTCGTTAATTGTTCAAATCCATTCTTTAACGAAGTAATTACTATATCCACAACAACTAGAAAATAACTAATTTTAAAAGAATCCTCAGCTGATTGTATTTCTCCATTATGATCAATTTCATCAAATTGTCTTTTCTTAATAATACAACGTCTAGTTGAAAATGTAGGCTCTACATTCATCTCATGTGTAAGACTTTTGGCAATATTCATACTAGAGATAAACCCTTCATCTTTATATTTCTCAAAAAATAACATCACACCTTTTAATTGCGTTATGGTTGTCGGACCCCGCTTCCGGAGCCCAACTTGTCCCGGGGCATGAGTCCTGCTGTGACCCATTTCCGAGACACTGGCCCTGGTTGGCCCACTAAAGAAAGACTACTCAACCCCGACTTGGAGCCCATCGGACTGAGACATGACTCTGACTTAAAGCTGACTTGATCATACATTGATCATGA
>JAOQMQ010000194.1:22090166-22102378 GCA_027563845.1 Erythroxylum subrotundum
GTAGAGGAAGAGAAGAGCTTTCTTTTGAGCTAAAGATCCCTTCATTTGGTGAAGAATGAAGGTAAGATCATTTTAAACCTCTTGGATTTTTGGACGGATTTTTGTTCATGGAGTTTAGAAAATGTTTGGGTTTAAGTATTTTAGAACCAATTTTAGTGATTTTGCTTTGAGGGTTTTTCAATTGAAAACCCTATTGAGTGGGTTTTTTGTTATTGTATAAATGGATCAAAGAGGCAAGAGGAACAAGAGAAGAGGCATGTTTGAGCAAGGCTATAAACAAGGAAATCAAGGTTGGTACATGTTTATAATAGAGTAAATAAGCTACTATTGTTTTCATTAAATCAAAGAAGTTTTCTGATTTCATTTGCATCATAAGTGTTGCATTATTATTCATGAATGATTTGTGAAATCTACAATATGTTTGTTACATGATCTAAGTGATGATTTTCAAAAAGAAAAGACCATGAAAGTGATATTTTTGAAAAAGATGCGTGTTTCTAAAAACATGTTTTCAAGAATGATTTTCAAGATATACGTCAAGTATATGAAAAACAGGTTTTCAAGAAAAGTGCCATTTTGGGCAACAAGTTTACAAGTCATGAACTTTGTGTTATGTGGGTTTGTGGTAGTCCCTCAAGAACTGTCACGTGCACGTTGACCCAAGTATAGGCTTCTCCCGCCTGCCCGCTAGTGGCATGGAGCTCCCTCAAGGACTCCCTCAAGAATTATGATTACACAGGCCCCTTATGCGGAAATGTGTAGTGCGTCATATTTATGGACTTACCCAAACCATTCTAATATGCTTATGTGCTCATGATATGTTTGATCAAGTTTGATGCAATTATGTTTTGTAAATTGTGAATTTGACTACATGATGAGAATTTAAGAAACATATGTTTTATAAACTCAATGAAAGTTTTCTATGACAAGTAAAAATGGTTTCAAAAGTTTTTCTTATCTTTTATTATAAACTGTAACCCACGAGCTTTCAAGCTCACCCCCTTTCTGTCCCCTCTTCAGGTAATAGTTAAGAAATCAAGTGATCAAGAGCCTAAGGGAACTTTCGCAAATTTGGTAATTGTATTTTTGTAATAAGCCAATGGTGTGGCTTTTGATATGTAAATAAAGTTTTTCAAACACTGTTATTTTAGTAGTGAAATAATAGATTGAGGTAGTTTCGGTTGTATAATCCTTGTAAAATGGTTGAGTTGAAGTAATAAGATTGTTTTGATGTTTGACTATTTATGGGCACGCCACCCTTGTGAAATGATGCCTAATAAGGGTTCATGGAAAGAACCCTGAACCCTATATGATAATACGCTCAGTTTCATGATTTCGCAAGAGTTGGATTCCGGAAACAAGCGGGATTCAACATTTATGGTATCAGAGCAAGAGTTGGGTTCTGGAAACGGGACCTAACATATTTGGTATCAGAGCAAGAAGATGAATAGATGATGGTGAAGGAAAATCCATTGGATTAAGCTCACGTTTCATGATTCGAAGGGTGGGTTCCGAAAACAGGAACCAACATACACTTGCGGAGAACTCCAGAAGGATGAAGGAGATGACCCAAACCTAACAACGCTAGAGCCAAGACATATGTCGTATTCATCGTTAATTTGAGGCTTAGGGCATTCAACTGCCACCTCCAACCCCATCCCCATCACCACCTCCATCACCATAAACCTTGTTCTAAACCCTTTCTTTCTTTTAAAATTTAGTCTTTATTTTTATTTTTATTTTTTATTGTTATTGTTATTTTTGTTTTATTTTAATTTATATTTTTTTTTCTTTATGTGTGTTTGTTATCGCCTTCTCACATTGAGGATAATATGTTGTTCAAGTGCGGGGAGGGTTATGTGTTTATTTGAATGTAAATTTTGCATATTATAGTTGTTAGGTTGCATTCTGTGAATCGTGTGAATGTGTTAATGGCTTAGATGAATTGAAATTGATTTAATTTTAAACATGGTCTATTAGGTTGTAGAGAATTATTAACTGACAGAATTAGTGAACTGGGTTCTTCGATTAAACATGCAACTTAATTAGGATTTAGTGTTTAAGTGTAGCCCTCTAAATTATCACATTCATTCATAATTTGAGGCCTTCTATCCTAAGAAGCTTTGCTAGTATTTTTTTCATAAAAATGAGTAGCTAAATCAATAAGTTAGGTAATTAAAAAAATTGTTATTTTGTTAAAATAAGTAACTATTCTGCTGGCCTTTGGGTTATGAATAAAGCTAGTAGCTAGTTGAGAACGTGATATAACTGAGTAACCGGATCGTCACGCATCACAAATGTGTGCGTTCACGTAAAAATGCTAGAATGATGTTCCAACCAAGCAGCTTAATAAAAAACATGATTTAGTTGAGTAATCGGATCGACATGTATTACCTATGTTTGCCTTCGCATAAAAAGACTAAGTCCATGTTCATAAAATGTTAATAAAAATAACAATTTATTTTCGAATATAACCTACCGAACTTGTAATAGTTTGACTTTTCATGAAAACATACTTAAGATTAGTTACAAAGTTAAACAACCAAAGAATTATTAATAAGTGTGTGCAATTGAAAAGGATAAACAATTTAACACTTGAGTCTGGATTAATATGTATATTTAAATCAGAGCCCCAAGACAGGGATTTTGCATGTTAATGATTTGAAATGACTTTAATGATTGTGTTTTAAATTAAATTTATTTCATAAAGTTAAAGTCATTATCTCAATACTGCATTGTGTGTTGTGTGGATTTCTTTTATGTTTGTTGTTTTGTTTACTTAAGGACAAGCAAATGTTTAACTGTGGGGAAGTTGATAAGTTTGAAATGCATCATGTTTTAGGGTATATTTTGATATGTGTTTATCTGTTTATTCAATTATTTAGTATGTGTTTTCGGTAGAATTGTGTTAGTTTGTGAATTTTTTATGTTTAATTGTTTTTTATAGGTTAGTACAAGCATGTGAGCTTAATTATTATGTCTTTAAGGTACCTTGATGTGTTTGTTAGTGTTTCAGGGTCAACAGTGAAGAACGAAGAAGTTTCAGAGAGACTTGGACCGAAACAACGGCCCACGATCGTGGCCAATCTGCCACGTTCGTGATAGAAGCAAAGGAGACAACCCACGACCATGGCCAAATTGCCACGATGATGATAGAAGCATAAGACTTGGCCCAAGATCGTGGCCTGCCTGCCACGATCATGACAGAAAGCTTATAAGTGGCCCACGATCGTGGCCTACAGGGCCACGGTTGTGGCCTGTGTTGGGCAAATGCGTAGACACACAGAAAAGTTAAGTTTTGAGGAATTTTTCAGACCTTTTGACTCGGAAAAACCCTAGGGCTGCCCAGAAAACATCAAGTATATAAAGAATGAGACAAAAGAGATGAAGGATCTTCTTACATCAACCACCATCAGGAAACCCTAGAGAGAGTTCATCGAGAGATTGAGAAAGAGACGAAGGAAGAGAGACGTGGAGAAGAAGTTAGCGCGAAGTACTTCCCAGAACATGAGGTTTCCCGACATTGTTGCCTCCGTCATCCGCTCAAATTTGGTTTCTGGTGTATTTCATTTTTATTTATGTATAGAATTGGGGTAGCTGTTGAGATAGAATTTTATGAATGTTGAGGAATGTCTAAACTCACCTTCAAGTTGTTTTTATCTTTGATTTAATAAAAATCTGATTGTTTATGTCATTTGGATTCATTGTGATTGATTTCTGTACTTACATAATTCGGTGATAGACTGAGAGGGTGAATCGAATGAAAAACAATTAAATTGGGCTAACGAGAGTTAGGTGATTTAATAAGAACGAGAAATCAATCAAATCGGTAATTGTGTGAAGAGAGATCTCACCTAAGTTCCCAAGAGTCTATTGGAAAGCTTCAGATCTAATTAGGGGTTGGATAAATTGTGAATTAAGAAATTGCAATTTTCCATAATTTGATTAGGGTTTATAATTTAGGTACTATTGGTTATAACTCAAGAGAGAGTAATTAACTCTAGGATCATCCAGGACTAATAATCCGACAATTCATAATTAATTAGATTATTGTTGAAGATAAGTAAAAATTCTCCTTTCTCTCAATTGGTAGTTCCTTAGGTTCATTCTTGATGTGTGTGTTGCAATTTGCTGATTTCTTAATATTTCGTGATTAATTTTTGAATTGAGTTGTTTGAATGAATCGATTGATTGAATTACATCATTGTTTTAGTTTAGTTAAATCTGAATTTCTATTATTAATTTTGGCCTTACATTTTAGGATTAAATTAACTCTCCTCGTGGGATCGACACCTTAGATTCTACGCGAACGACCCATACACTTGTGAAATATCGAGGTTAAAATATTAAAACTACTTATATCGAAAAACCACGATCAAGACTTCTCCCTTTTAGGATGGCGATTAGCTTGACTGTGTTAAGTCAAAAATGACTTCACGTAAATGATTTTGATGAAAAACAAATAATAAGATGGAAGCAGAAAAATATCAGACGAAAGCGCGAAGCTAAAAGTCAGACGATAGAAAAATCAGACAATGGAAGTCAAACAAATGACAGACGATAGAAAAGCAGACGGAAGTGTGGAAACAAAAGACAGACGGAAGCGCAAACAAAAAATGAGACGATAAAAAGTGAGACGCAATGCGCAAAGCAAAAATGAGACTGAAGCGCAAGAAGAAAATCAGACGGGAGAAAATCAAACGAAAGCGCAAACTAGAAAGTCGAAAGAAAGAAAGTGAGATGGAATATCCGATACCACGTCAGATTACTAATCAGCTTTAGTTGGTTGCAGGACTCAACTGAATAATCGATTCTTGAAAGATCAAGAAACAAGAAGAAAAAAGGAGTTATAAAAAGCAGTTGAAGACAAAGGCTATAAATACGAGTCGAAGTCGAAGACTGAAGAAGATTAACAATTAAAAAAAGTTTAAGTGATCTGAGAAATATTATTATGCGAAAAAATTAGAGCTATCTTATCTGTAACAAAGCTCAAAATACCTTTCAGTTGAAAGAAGAGCAGATAGCTTAAAGAGGCTAAGAGTAAAAAAATACTTGTTCTAAGAGACCTGAAGAGGCTCGGTATCAAAGAATACTTGTAACGATTTGTGAGATAGTGAAATCTCAGAAAGATATCTAAGGACTGGACGTAGTCCATAGTTTGGGGTGAACCAGTATAAAACTGCTGTGTCAACTCTCTCAACTCTCAACTCTCAACTCTCTCTTGACTTTGAATTTTGGATCTTACTGTTCTCATACAAGAATTTCGAAAATATTTTACAATATTGTTTTTCAGTAGTTTGTGAAAAGAACAAGTTTTTTGTAACGAAATTGTTCAAAAGGGGATCATCGAAAAAGAATACACAATTCAACCCCCCTTCTTGTACATTTGTATATCGGTTATTAAGTCTTGTATTAACGTGTGATTCACTTCAATTGGTATCAGAGCTTGGTGTCCAATGATCACTTTAACAAAGTGCGGATCAAGATTCATGGCGGAATCACATACATACATTGCTGAAGGTGCCTCAGTCACTAGACCTCCGGCGTTTAACGGAGAAGACTATCACTATTGGAAAGATAGAATGCGGCTGTTTATCGAATCTACTCATATTGACCTTTGGGACATAATAGAGAATGGACCATACACACCAGTAGATGAAGAGGGAAATCCTATTCCACGAATCAGATGGACTGCTAATCAAAAGGCGAGATTTCAACTAAACTCAAAGGCAAAGTTCTTTTTGAGTTGTGCCTTAAGCAGAAGTGAGTACGATAAAGTCCACAGATGCGATACTGCGAAGGAGATGTGGGATACGTTATCCATCACACACGAAGGTACAAATCAAGTTAAAGAATCCAAGATAAGTATTCTTGTGCATCAGTACGAGCTTTTCAAAATGAAAGATGAAGAATCTATTGATCAAATGTTTGGAAGATTTCAAACAATTATCAATGGACTTAAAGCTCTCGGAAGAACTTACGATAATTAAGACCATGTTCGTAAGATCTTAAGGAGTCTACCAAAAAGGTGGAGATCGAAAGTTACAGCTGTACAGGAAGCCAAGGATTTAAGTGTATTAAAGCTTGAAGAATTGCTTGGATCTTTGAAAATACATGAAGTTGAGCTCGATGCTAAAGACAAGCCCAGACGGGACAAGTCGATATCACTGAAGGCCGGACAGAAGAACTACAAGACTCAAAGGAAGAGGAATTCATCGTCAAAAGCACTGAAGATTGAAGAAGCTAAGAATGATGATTCTAGTGAGTCAGACCAAGAGTCAAGTGAAGAAGATGACAAGCTATCTTTCATTTCAAGAAAGATTAGACGAATGTGGAAGAAAAAGACCAAAGGAAATCCATCCTTCAAGAAGAATAGCAAAGATGATGGGAAGATCGAGAAGACATCCGTCATATGCCATGAGTGCAACAAGTCAGAACATTACAAGTCCAAGTGTCCATTATTAAAGAGAAAACCAAAGAAGAGTAGAGAAGGCAAGAAAAGCATGATGGCAACCTGGGAGGATCTAGATTCTTCTGAATCAGATACTGGCTCAGAGACATCAGAACATGCAAATATATGCCTAGTAGCCGAAGAAGAAAGTGATGAGGAGGTAACTTCGAAATTTAATAATTTACAAGATGCATACTCAGAACTACTAGAGGATTCTCATGCAATTCTGAAACAGTACAAACTGTTAAAGAAAAAGTACGTACAGAGTCTAAAAAATACACAAGAGTTAGAAAGAGAGAACGTTTGTTTAAAAAAGCAAGTGGACGAAATTAAGAAAAAGGGAGTTGTAGATATATCTGAAGAGATCAATCAGCTAAAGCTAAGAATTAACAGTCTTTCAACCGATTTAGCAGCTTTTACTGAGAGTACAAAGAAAATGAACGACATGTTAGGAAAGTGTAGACATCCTAGTGATAAAACCGGATTAGGGTTTACTGGGAATAATTTTCAGCAGAAAAAGAAGTCGTTTCCTTATAAGAAGAAGTTTCATCAGTCACATTTTCAACAATCTCATCATTTGCATCACTATCATTCTATGCCATATGTGAGAACTAACCCTAAAAAACCTAAAAAAATTTAGGTACCTAAAAAGCAAATAATATCTCATGCAGATATTCTTCCTTGGAAGAGGCAGCAAGCACTATTGGTACTTGGACAGTGGATACTCGCGACACATGACGGGAAGAAGGTCTATGTTCCTAGATCTTCAGTATGAAAAGGGAGGATCGGTAACTTTTGGAGATAACCAGCAGGACAAGATAATCGGAATCGGCAAAATCAGTAAAGATTCCTTTGCATGTATTGACAATGTGCTGCTTGTTGATGGTCTGAAACACAATTTGATTAGTGTCAGCCAATTGTGTGATTCTAGTTTTCAAGTTATGTTCAATCAAAATTCTTGTGAAGTCAGAAACAAGGATGGGTCTATATTCTTTTCTGCCAAAAGACGAAATAATCTTTACAAAATCAATTTAGAAGATTTTCAAAATCAAAATATTTCTTGTTTTATATCAACTGAAGAAGAAAAACTGATTTGGCATAAAAAGCTAAGTCATGTCAGCTTTAAACATATTTCAAAGTTGATTAAGCATGATTTGGTAAGAGGTTTACTAAAAATAAGTTTTAACAAGGATTTCTTTTGTGAAAGTTGTTATAGAGGAAAACAAGTTAAAACAACATTTTCTTCTAAAACTATTGTAATATCATCTAGACCTCTAGAGTTGTTACATATGGATTTATTTAGTCCAACTAGGACATTAAGTCTTAGCAGAAAGAAGTATGGACTTGTTATTATTGATGACTTTACTACATTTTGTTGGATATTGTTTTTATCACACAAAGACGAGTCTTTTAAGTGTTTTAGAGTCCTTTCCAAAAAGTTACAAAATGAAAAAGGAATGTCTATAGCTAGTATTAGGAGTGATCATGGTGGAGAGTTTGAGAATGAGAAGTTTAGAATATTCTGTGAGGAGAATGGAATTTTCCACAATTTCTCTGCTCCTAGAACTCCACAACAGAATGGAGTTGTTGAAAGGAAGAATAGGACGATTCAGGAGATGGCAAGGACTATGCTATGCGAAATGGATCTTCCTAAGTACTTCTGGGCAGAAGCTGTGAATACAACTTGTTATATTCAGAATAGAATACTGTTGCGACCTTTATTGGAGAAAACTCCATATGAGTTATGGAATGGGAGGAAACCTAACATATCCTATTTCCATCCTTTTGGTTGCAAGTGCTCTATATTGAACACAAAGGAAGTGTTGGACAAATTTGATTCAAAGACCTATTCAGGAATCTTTCTAAGCTATTCATTATCATCGAAGGCTTTTAGGGTTTACAACCTTACCTCTAAGACTATTGAGGAGACTATCCATGTCAAGTTTGATGATAGTTCTCAACCAAGTAAGGGAGATG
Organism: Erythroxylum subrotundum; assembly: GCA_027563845.1. NCBI lineage: Eukaryota > Viridiplantae > Streptophyta > Magnoliopsida > Malpighiales > Erythroxylaceae > Erythroxylum > Erythroxylum subrotundum. The sequence continues at coordinate 22,098,595 of JAOQMQ010000194.1, forward strand.
ATAAGGATAATGAAACCCCTTCAATACCATTGGCTGATATTGAAGAAGCTCCATCATCAAATACTCAGTTAGACAAGATTGAAGATATTCCGGAGACTCTTGAGTTAAAAAGAGATTGGAGATATAAGAGTTCTCATGCAGAAGAGTTAATTATAGGAGAGACCTCAGAAGGAGTGCGAACAAGGTCCAAATTCAGAAGAGAAGCCAATGTAGCATTTGTCTCTGAAGTAGAGCCTAAGAAGATTGAGGAAGCTCTTCAAGATGAAGCATGGATTTTAGCTATGCAAGAGGAGTTGAACCAATTTATTAGGATCAAAGTTTGGTCCTTAGTTCCCAAACCCTCGAAGAAATCCATCATAGGAACTAGATGGGTATTCAAGAATAAGCTAGACGAATCAGGAAGAGTAAGTCGGAACAAAGCAAGATTAGTAGCACAAGGCTATAATCAACAAGAAGGAATAGACTATAACGAGACGTATGCTCCAGTAGCAAGACTTGAAGCTATTAGGATTCTGCTTGCATATGTTGTTTGCTATAGTATAAAGATTTTTCAAATGGATTTGAAAAGTGCATTTCTGAATGGCGTTATAGAAGAAGAAGTTTATGTGAAGCAACCTACTAGTTTCGAAGATGTTAAGTATCTGGATCATGTCTATAGACTTCATAAAGCTTTGTATGGCTTGAAACAAGCTTCACGAGCTTGGTATGATTGTCTGAGTACTTTTCTCATTGAGAATGGGTTTAGTAGAGGTCAGGTAGATAAGACACATTTTAGGAAGAATATTAAGAATGATTTTATTTTAGTTCAAATTTATGTTGATGACATTATTTTCGGTGCAACTTTAAAAAGGTTATGCATTAACTTTGAAAACTTGATGAAAAATGAGTTTGAAATGAGTATGATGGGTGAGCTAAAGTTCTTTCTTGGGTTGCAAGTTAAGCAAACTGAAGAAAAGATCTTTATCCATCAACAGAAGTATGTGAAAGAATTGTTGTCTAAATTTGATATGAAGAATGTAAAACCAATGGCAACTCCGATGCATCCTTCAAACCTTTTGTCTAAGGAAGAAACTGGCAAGAAGGTGGATCAAACCATGTATAAAGGGATGATTGGTTCCTTACTTTATCTTACAGCAAGCATACCTGATATTTTATTCAGTGTTTGTTTGTGTGCAAGGTTTCAAGCTGATCCTAGAGAGTCTTATTACATTGCTGTTAAAAGAATTATGAGATATCTCGTAGGTACCACTGATCTTTGCTTAATGTATGAGAAAGGTAAAGATTTCAGGTTGATTGGATACTGTGATGCGGACTATGCCGAAGATAGGATTGATAAGAAGATTACGAGTGGAGGATGTCACTTCCTTGGCCCAAACCTAGTTTCTTGGTCAAGCAAGAGACAAAGCTCAATCGCCCTATCAACTGCTGAAGCCAAGTATATGTCTGCTGCAAGCTGTTGTTCACAAACATTGTGGATCAAGTACCAGTTAGAAGATTACTCAGTACAAGAACAGAAGATCCCGATCTTTTGTGACAATACGAGTGCCATCACCTTGTCGAAGAATCCAATTCAACATTCAAGAGTCAAACATATCGAAGTCAGACACTACAAGACTATGTTTAGAGAAAGATCGTGAGTCTTCAGTTTGTTGAGACGAACTTTCAATAGGCAGACATCTTCACTAAGCCATTGAGTGAAGAACGGTTCAAGGAAATCAGACGGAACCTTAACATGGTTATGTTATGTAACCAACCATCTGACACATCACAACCCAGTTAAAAGGTCATAGGAGTTAACGGCGTTAGTAACAATAAGTTCCAACTGGTAACTTCTGGCATAAGGAAATTTTGGAGGGAAAAATTCTCATAGTCTTGAGAACATCACCTATTCTAGAATACTCTTGATATACCCTGACATCGACCTTCAAAGAAACTTCAGCAAAACCTTTCATTACTCTGCTCTCTCAACCTCGGTAACCGACCTTACCTTAAGAAGAAGAAATATGTGCAATCAGTTCCTTACTAACCGTAGAAGCAAATGGAGCCAGCAATGATTTATGGAAGACATGTTGATTTTGAGTCCTTGAGGAGGGATGACATGGATATTGAACAAGAGATAGTTGCAGCCGGGTGGAGGAAGTTATTTCAAGTTCGAGAGATCGTCTATCAGAATGAAGTGTATGATTTCTGGAAGAATATGAGTATGGTAGACAATACTATTGTATCTACAGTAGATAGACTGTCTATCATAGTGACAATGGAGTCGATTGAAAAGGTCACTGAGTGTCCATTTGTTGGAGAAAAGCTCACAAGCAAAGCTAGATGGATGACGAAGTTCAGTGTGAAGGAAAATGAAGTTAATCGACAGTTGTATGGAAACAACGATTCAAAGGAGAAGAAGGCCTCAAGTCTGGTGCCGAAGGCTAGGGTCTTGCATTCAATTCTTTTTCACTGTATTGTACCAAGAACGGGTTCAAGGCATTTGGTGACAACCTTGGATGAACAATTCCTGTTCTATCTATTGAATCGCTAACCCGTTGATTTACCATTTCTTATCTTTCATTATATGGTAAAGACGAAGAAATACTCGAACAGTTACCCGTATGGAATGTTGTTGACAAGGATATTCAGAGATTCTAGAGTTCTTCTGGATAGAGGAATCTGGATAAAGCAGAATGTTAAAAGCGTGATCAATTCCGCAACTATTGGAAAAATGGGTTTAAAGAATCTGGACAGAGAAGAAGCAGATTCTGAGATAACAACAAGGACTGAGGGGGAGCATGCCAAGAAGAGAACTCCCACAAGAAGTTCTAAATCTCAACCCAGTGAGAAAATGCCCATAACTAGGGAAAAGAAATCATCAGATGAAGCGGTGAAAGATAAGATGATTTCTCGAAGAGAAGATAGCCAAGTACGGGTTATAGAAAAAGGTTCATTGAAGAGAAAGGGGAAGACACTTTTGGCCGAAATACCGAAACAAGCAAAAAGGTCACCCAGAGTGAGAACCTTACGACAGCAAGAGGAGAAGAAATCCATAGAGCTGAACGGTGACGAAGACTCTGAGTCAAGAGCATCTTAGCCTACAAGGTCCTTAGTCTCAATATTAAAGGAAGATACAACCAAACTAGCCAGAGAGACTGAGATTAAAAGAAAATTGGAGTTTGAGAAGAAGAAACCGCAACCTCAACAGACTCCGAGACTGATTGAACAAGGCAAGAAGCAAAAAATTAGTCAGAGTAAGGGCACTCCTACTGCTGTTCAGAAGAAGAAAACAGTAGAACGCAGTCAAGTACAGGACAATACTTCTCAACCTTTGAGAAAAGAGGATTTGAGAATCAAGGTTATTGAAGAAGTTCAACCTGTAAGGAGTAGCAACTCAATAATTATCAAAGAAACCCCAAAAAGGTTAGTGAAAGTTCAATTACAACCAATTTTTTTGAATAGTAGTACAATGCATCTGCTAAATGATGATGAGAAGAGTATGTATGGGTTTTTAAGAGATCAAGAAACCAAACCATACCCTACGCAGATGACAAAACAAAAATACACTATTCTTCCAATCACAAAGAGAACTGTGATAAAGGTTGTGCCTGACTTTCAACCGAAGCCTTACATTGTTCACAATGATGATAAAGGGAAGAAGAACCTATACCCAGAGGGGGTAATAAATGATCTTTCAGAAGATCAAATTGAAGCTGAAGTGCAATGCATAGATGAAGCATGCTATGCAGCACAGATGAAGGGAACTTACATTTCCCATCACATTTCACAAGAGCCAGGGAGT
>JAOQMQ010000194.1:22104569-22117264 GCA_027563845.1 Erythroxylum subrotundum
TGTAGCTCTTGGAGTATTCTTTCCAATGAAACAATGAAAGCAATTCAAGATGAGGAGAAAAATCAAATTGGAATTAAGGATTAAAGTCTTCCAAAGTATGAACGCAGGTAACGAATTAAGTCCAAGTATCGGACTATTTTTGTATGGGCGCACTATCGAGAAATTGTCAGTAAATTTCGAGATGATGTAAGGTTGAGGATGTATGAATACGGTTTAGTAAATTTCAGTGACAAAAAAAAATAAAAATTAACGGCTAATTAGGGTTAATGGAATGACCCTTCGAGGTAAGAGGATCAGGTTTCACGAATTTAAGTAAGAGAGTTGGACTCCGGTAACAGGGGCCAACAAGTTTAATGAGGGGAAAAATAGGAAGAAAGACCAAATAAAAAGGGCTTGAATTAGAAGAAGGGAGGAGAGTGTCGTGAGAACGAAAGAGTGAAAAAACAAAAATAGGAGAGAAGAAGAGAAGTTTTGGTGGAATAGAAAAGAAGTGTAATCAAGTTAGTTAAGGTAAGTAAACCATCTTTTCTTCTTGCTTTTTGAAAGGAATGGATTGTGTTAAGGGTGAAGGAGTTAGAGAGAAAAGAGGTTTATGGGGACGAAGGTGGATTAGGAGAACCCAATTAATTTTAGGGTTTCTAAAATAAATCTTAGGTTTTCTAACCTAGATGGGTTCTAGGGAGGATATATTTGAATTTAAATTGTGTTTATTTCAATTTTGTGATTTTCTGAAGTTTATGAATTTCATTGGAATGTTGTTTCAAAAGGAACCCTGGGTTGTTTTAGGAAACCAAGGGAATCCCACCTAAGAGCAAGGGGAAAGGCAAGCTTGACTTGGATTTTTGCAAGCTAATTAAGTGGGTAATTTATTTATGGTTATTGTGTGATTAAGCAAATTCCTGCCTATATGTGCGTATGTGGTTTCTCGAAATGGATTTTTGCTTGAAATTGAATTGTTATGACTTGACTGAAAACAAAATACATGTTACATCATGATTGTGTTATACCTTGAAAGAGGCTATAACAGCTTTGAATTAAATGAAAAGAGGAAAAAACATGAATTTATGAGCATGATTATGTGCTTCTGTTTGGGCGAGAGTGGAACCATTCTATTCGTCACGTGCACGTTGACAAGAGCCTTCTCCCGGCTGCCCACTTGCACATATGGCTATAAATATATTAGCCACTAAGTTGTGTTGCTCACCCCACTATTCCCTCCTCAGGTGCAGAACGAGAAGGTTAGAAATCTTTGCAAGGCTTCAGAAACTCCAAGATATTATAAGCTTTTGTAACTAAGTTAGTTTGAAAAATTTCGGATAGCTTCATGAGCATGTAAACATTGAGCATCCTCTATAGGTTTCATTTTGTGTTAAGCCTTTGGTTATAATGCAAATTTGTAATTAAAGACATGTATTAGTTTCTATGTTTTTGGCAAATGAGTTTAGAACTAAAAAGTTCCCCAGGTGTATGCGTATGCTTCTTTGATAGTTGTACATTTCATAAATTTAAGTCTTTCTTAGGTGTCGAAATCGTGTGCCGACTTCAGGAGAAAAATTGGACTAATTTAGACAAAATTAGTCAAAGTTGCCTTCTGAAAAGTTGTAGCTTATCTTTCTAGCTTTCCATCGGTATATAGTCAGAAATATTTAGGCATAGGAGTCAAAAGTTATGGTCTTTATAAGTAAGATGCTTCATCTGTGATGATGTCATATCGTCTATGAAGATGTATCATCTGTAAGGATGATTCGTCTATAGAATGGTATCATCTGTGAAGACGCTTCGTCTGTGACGTTGTGACATCATCTGTGATGATGTCCTTCGAGCTGTATCGTCTATAAAGACGTTTTGTCTGTGATGACATCATATCATCTGTGATGACGTCATTTCGTCTTAAGACTTTGCTTTATCTTAAGTTGTTCACATTCGTCTGATTTCCGCATTCGTCTATTTTCGCATTCGTCTGCTCCGTATTCGTCTGCTCCGCATTCGCCTGCTTCTGCATTCGTCCGCTTCGCATTCGTCTGTTTTCCGCATTCAACTGCTCCACATTCAACTGCTTGCTGCATTCGTCTGCCCCACATTCGTCTGCTTTCCACATTCGCCTGGTCTGCATTCCTCTGCTTTCCGCATTTGTCTATTTCTGCATTCGTCTGCTCTGCATTCCTCTGCTTTCCGCATTTGTCTATTTCTGCATTCGTCTGCTCTGCATTCATCTCCTTCCGCATTCTTCTGCTTTTCGCATTTGTCTGCTCCGCATTCATCTATTCTGCATTCGTCTGCTTTATGTTTCCTTTATAGTTAGCCCTCCACTTCTTCTATACACTGTTCATCTTGTATCATCTGGTCAAATTTTGACCCTCCAGATGATAGAATCCGTCTTGAAGGGCTTTATGAAAGTTGTAGATCTTGAAAACTTCTTTCGGACAGTCTAAACAATTGTTTAATCCGACGTCTACAGGGAGAGTTATGCCTTTTGTCCCTAAACAAGTTATATAGGGTCAATGACAAGTTTTGTTTATGTTTAATGTCTCCAAATCCTGGGCTCCGAAAGCGGGGTCCAGCACTTTCTCTCTGGTTTCATCAAAAGACTCTTTTAGAACTATAGTGGCATTTGCGGCACATTTCAACCTTGAGTTGCATTAGATGGATGTAAAAACTGCATTTCTCATTGGTGTCATTGATGAGAAAATTTATATGGCGTAACCATAAAACTTTATGCAGGAGACCCAAAGCAAATGGTTTTCAAATTGAACAAATCCATCTATGGGCTCAAGCAAGCTTCCCGTCAATAGTATAACAAATTTCATCAAGTTGCTCTTTCGTTTGGTTTTGAAATGAATGCAGTTGATGATTGTATTTACCACATATTCATTAGGATCAAGTTTATTTTTCTGGTTTTATATATTGATGACATATTGCTTACTAACAACCATATAGTCTTATTGCATGCAACCAAGAGCTTTCTAACAAATAAATTTGAAATGAAAGTTCTTGGTGATGCCTCTTTTGTATTAGGGATACAAATGCACTAAGATCGCTCTCAAGGTATTCTTAGGTTATCATATAAGAGCTATATAGACAAAATTCTGAAGAGATTTGGCATGTAGGATTGTAAACCAGGTAACACCCCTATTACTAAGGGAGACAAGTTTAATGTCAACTAACACCCAAAGAATGAGTTTGAAACTAAAGAGATGTAGAAGATTCCTTATGCTTCAGTAGTAAGGAGTCTAATGTACGCTCAAGTATATACTCACCCAGATATTGCGTATATTGTTGGAATGTAATCCTGGAATGGATCATTGGAGAGCAGCCAAACAAGTTACGTGGTACTTGGAGAGAATAAAAGATTACATGCTCACATACAGGAAGTCGCATATGCTAGAGATCATTAGGTATTCTAATTCTGATTTCGTTGGATGCCAAGATAGTTAGGGATCCACATCAGGCTATATTTACCTGTCAGCTGGAGCAGTTATTTCTTGGAAGAGTGTTAAGCAGACACTCATAGCTTCTTCTACTATGGTAGCGGAGTTTATAGCATATTATGAGCCATTCAATCATGGAATATGGCTGTAGAATTTTATCACTGGGCTGTACATTGTAGATGGTATTAAAAGACCATTAAAGTTATTTTGTGATAACAAGCCAGCAGTGCTATATTCAAACAACAATAGGAGCTCAATGAAGTTAAAACAAATAGACCTCAAGTTCTTGGTTGTCAAAGAAAGAGTTCAAGATGGTCAAATTTCTATTGAACATATTAGGACAAACTCTATGGTTGCGGATCCGCTCACTAAGGGATTACCACCTAAGGTCTTTCATGAGCATGTCGCTCATATGGGTGTTGTATCTATTCAAGATGTGTCATTTTAGTGGGAGTTTGTTATTTTAAGTGATTTTCAGTTATAGACACTTTTATGATTTATTTAAACTTTAATGTTTATTTAGTTGATCTCAATAAGGAATAAGGAATTAGGACCAGTTGCAAGTAGGCATGTTCAGATCACATTACATGTAATTTCCTTGCTACACATCCATGCTTGATCTATGTTGTTCAATTATATTGGCATAAGTGACCATTAACAGGTTTAGTTATGATATGCATATATTGATCCTACGTTATTATAAGTGATGAACAAGATTGATTAAAGATTATTTAGGAGTGATAGCAAAATTTTGAGCTTATAAGGTTATGACATAATATACAAGGAGTTATATATATGTGACCCAAGTGGGAGATTGTTAGATTTAATCTAATGTATAGGTACATATATATATGAATTAATTGTATATTATGAGCTATCATAAGGTTAAGCCCCTTTAAAGTGATCTATTAAGGTTAAAGGCTTTTTGCTATATAACATTTAATACAGTATAGGCTTTAATCTGTAAAAACCCCATAGTCTTATTTCTATTTTATGACGGGATAAAATAGAAATAAGACAAATTATATAAAGTATTAGGGTTATAGTACCCAAGTTGTATTGACGATTGTCTTTCTGATATCCCATCAGTCGAAAGAGAGACGGTTCTTGAGAGAAAACAGATGTGCATATTGACTTGGAAGACGAATAACTGCAGGACTCAAGAATCACGTTGTTCTCATGGATTCAGGTATGCTTCCATGATAGATCTAAGTATTCTTAATGATTTGACATTATTGTTTATATGATTAGTGATGGTTTTCACCCTAAGGAATTAAATTCTATCATGCAATACTTATTTTACATCAATGTTAAAATATGTAACATGCAAAAAAAATGCTAATGTGATTGGTGAATGTATCTGGAAAAAGTCGTTGATGTGAATAGTAGTAGGGGCCAACAATACTAACACTTCTTTGGAAAATCCATTGTGTTTTTAAGAATCCTTTGATGAGACATTAATAAGCCTTAGAATGAAAATAAAGACCAATAATACTGAAAGTGACTCAATCTAAAGACTCCAGACCTACTACTAAGCTAAGCGGTTCAATAGGAAATAAGATAAAGTTTCTTTTTGTTTTTCAAATAGAGTTCATATTGACATCTTTACGTTTTGTGATACATTAAACCTATATTTAGAACCTTAAATATGCTAACTACTCTAACACATTAGCTCAAGGTTCATTTTTAACAATTTTGATGATAACCTTATAATATTTCAAAATTCAAATTTGATTTATATCCTTATATATAAACAACAGTATAATTTTTAAAAGGAAATAAAACAATGGAATAATTGCTTTCTTTCTTACAGGAATCTTCTTTATGAACTTCCTTATTAAAAAATGCTTTATCTAAAAGGATCCTACTTATTATGAAGGTCATATATTAGCCGCATGATTACTTGAAGATCTTTTGGCAAAGATGACATCAAAGTTATTTGGAATTAAATCCATCCAATTTACTATGAATGCAAGTGTAGTAATGGCTAGTTAAAAGAAAAGCCTATTTAAGGAAGAGCATAAATTCTTTTGAAAGTGATATTATTGAAAAATCTTTTGTTCTTTAGAAAGTGAAAATATTTTTGAGAGAGATTAGTGTAGTTTATATCGAGCAAACTTTATTTCTGTTGAGAGCTTATAGAGGCTAGATAAATACTACTAGTTTCGAAGGTTGAAGAACCCTGAAAAATATTAACTTTTGAGCTTGGAGAGGTTCGTCAAATTACTATTTGGATTTCATAATGAAACACTCAAGTTGGATACTTAGGGGCTGGACGTAGGCTTGGATCGTAAGCTGAACCAATATAAGTCAACTGTGTCTTTCTCTCTCTTCTCTTAACTTTTATATTTTCACATTACATTATGTATGTGTTCATTTCAGCAAGAGGCTCCTTGATAAGTGTGAATTGCAACGTGTTTTAAGGCTTAGTTTGATATGTATTTCATTATTAATCCAATCGTTTAGTATGTGTTTAGGTTAGAATTGTGTTAGTTTGTTAATTATTTGTGTTCAAGTGTTTTTATGGGTTAGTACAAGTCTTTGAGGTTAAATATTATGTTTTTAAGATACCTTGATGTGTTTGTTAGTATTTTAGGATCAATATCGAAGAACGGAGAAGTTTCAAAGGCATTCGGGCTGAAACAACGGCCCACGATCATGGCACATTAGGACACGATCGTGATAGAAGCTCCAGACTTCGCCCATAAAAGGCTCAGATGTGATGCTTGGCCCAGACCTGCTTGCCACGATCATGAAAAAAGGCTCAGATGTGACCCACGATCATGGCCTGCGTTAGACAGACGCTCAGACACTCAAAAATGTCAAGTTTCGAGGGATTTTTCGGACCTTTTAGACCCTAGAAAAACCCTAGGGTTGCTCAAAACACAGAAGGTATTTAAAGAATAAGACAAAGAGGCAGGGGAAGCTTTTGCATCAACCACTTTTAGAGAAACCCTAGAGAGAATTATCGAGAGATAGAGAAAGAGAAGAAGGAAGAGAGAATAGGAGAAGAATCCGACTCAATGTACTTCTCGGATTAGGAGTTTGTCAACGTTGCTCTCTTCCGTTGTCCGTTCAGTTCATATTGCCTGTTATTTTCAGTTTTATTATTATATAGAATTGGAATAACAATTCATGATAGGATTTTTAGATGTTGATGATGTTCTAAACTCACCTTCTAGGTTTTATTTTTGTTTTACTGAAATCTGATTATTTATGTGTTATTTGGATTTATTGTGATTTAATTCTGGACGTGCATAATTTGATAATAAACTGAGAGGGTGAATCGAATGAAAAATAATTAAATTAGGCTAACGAGATTTAGGTTATTTAATAGAACAAGAATTAAATCAAATTGGTAAATTGTGCGAAGAGAGATCTTACATAGGTTTCTGATAGTTTATTAGACAACCTCAGATCTAATTAGGGTTTTGGATAGATTATTAATTGAGAAATTGCAACTCCCATAATCTGATCATGGTTTATAATTTAGGGTTAATGTTTATAACTCGAGAGAGAGGAATCAACCCTAGGATCATCTAAAACCAATAATCTAGTAATTCATAATTAATTAGGTTAGCGTTAAGGATAGGTAAAATTCTCTTTCTCTCAATTGGTAATTACTTAGGTTGATTCTTGAGTGTGTGTTGCAACTGCTAAATTATTAATATTTTCGTGATTGATTCTTGAATTGATTTGCTTGATTGAATTGAATTCTCATTTTAGTTCTGTTACATTTTGAATTTTGCAAATTATTTTGGCCTTAGATTTTAGGATCAGATTATTCCTCCTCATGGGATTGACACCTTAGGTGCTACACAAACGAACTGTGCACTTGTGGATTATCAAGGTTAATTAATTAAAACTTACATATATCAAGAACCCGATCAAATTTTTGGCATTGTTTCCAGGCAGGGGTTTAGTTTTATTCTTTAATTTAAGGCATTTAGTTAGTTTTTGTTTTTTGTTCTTTCTTTCCCTTTATTTCCGGAGTCATTCTATTGCACGAACACAAGTCACGGGAAAATCAAGTCCTACAATTAAAACCTAAGAGTTAGATATCGCTTGATTAGAAAGATCATTAAGAAAGTTGGGCATGAAGAAGAAAAAGAAATCACGAAAGCAACAATGGCTGAGGAATTTCAGCAAGATTTATACCACTGAGCAAACCAAGGACATCAACAACGGACCCTTATAGACTTCATAAGACCAGGGTTCAATGCGGCTAACCAAGGAGTAGCTAGGCCACCCATACAAGCAGCCTCTTTTGAAATTAAACCAACCCTCCTAAACATGCTTCAATGGAACGTGCAGTTCTATGGACTAACAAATAAAGATCCTAACGCACAGAGAGTGAACTTCCTTAAAATATGTGATACCTTTCGGTACCATCAGATATGGTCAGAATTAGGCTCTTTCCTTTTACCTTTAAAGATAGAGCAAAGACTTGGTATCGTTATTTTAACCCAGCCAATGTCACAACTTGGGAGCAATTAGTTCGTGTCTTTTTAGATAAGCATTTTCCCCTTACCAAAACCACGAAGATTATCAAGGAAATTACCAACTTCCAGCAAAGTGACAGGGAATCAATTTATGAAGCATGGGAAAGATACAAGGATTTGCAATGGAAATGCCCACACCATAACTTACCTAAGGAATTCTTGTTACAGACATTTTATAACGGAGCAACCCCCCATACGAGAGGGACGATTATGTAGCTTCAGGAGGATCAATAATGAGAAAGACGGTAGATGAAGTGCACGAGTTGATAGAGGAGATGACGAGCAATAGCTGCCTATGGACAAATGAGCGGAGTAGAAAAACTACTACCTTCTGAGAACAAAAAGGAATTGTAGCTATTGATCAAATGATAGAGATGCGAGCTGAAATTGATAATTTAACTCAATAGCTCAACAATATGAAGGCTTTGTCCTCAGCTTCGGTAAAAGTCATGCAACTTAAGTGTGAACTTTATAGAAAATTGGACCATAATACGGTGGACTATCTCTTGATGAAGGAAAGCGATCCAGAGTAAGAGAATTATATGGGACGAGGAGGGGGAAACAATCCCTACTCCAACACTTATAACCCTGGGTGGAAGAATCACCCTAACTTCTCATGTACGAACAATGTTGGAGGACAGTTCAGACCTCAAGGACAACCAAGCTTCCAACAAGATAAATCAAGTTCAATGGAATCCAAGTTGGATAGGATTTTGGATAAAATTGGAGCCATGGAGGACGCACATAAGAGGCTTGAAATCAAGTTCGAGCAAGTCACTAAAAACCACGCCTCTTCAATACACAATCTGGAGGTCCAAATAGGTCAACTAGCAGAGGCAATTTCTACTCGGATCCAGGAATCCTTCCAAGCAATACCAAGTCTAACCCAATGGAACAGATCATGGTCATTACTGAGACCCAGGAAAAGAAACTCAAACATGAGAAAGAAGATGGGGCTAAGGGAGAAGGACAAATAATTATGGAATTCCTTCTAAGTGAGCTTGTAGTTGAGCCAATTGAAGAACCTCGACCTGAATTCCCATACCCTATTCTAGCTCAGCGAAAGTCAATTTCAATTAGGGTGACAAGAATTTCTAAGGAGGTTGAATTAAACAAGGTTAAAGACATAAAGAAACATCTACAAACAAAGTTCACACCAAAGGAATCAAATAAGAAGAAGGTTAAGGAGTCCATAGCGGAAGAAAACCCTTACATAGCACAAAAGACAGAGGACGTAGAGGATTTTTACATTCCTTGTAGTATCAATAAAGTCAACATAGATAGGGCATTTGAAGATTTGGGAGCGAGTATTAATATGATGCCTTATACCTTTAGTCAAAAATTAGGGTTAGGACAGTTAGAACCAACAAAGATGCTAGTGAAGACGGTGGACAGAACAATTAATCGACTGAAGGGGATTATTAAGGATGTCCAACTGTAGGTCAATATATTTTCCTTCCCTATAGACTTCTATATATTGGATATTAGAGATGATATGGAAACCCCTATAGTCCTTGAACAACCATTCTTGTCTACTACTTGCTCCATATTTGACGTTGATGGGGGTGAACTAACTTTGAGTGTAACATCCCACTACCATAGAATATATACCTGAACATCCAGAGGACATTCAACTACATATCCTATGATAATGGTATATTACAGCAAACATAATCTCTTAAATGGCATCATAAAGAATATACAATACTAACACTTCATTTCATTCACTGACAAAAGTTTACATTTTATTCATTGAAGCAAATATTTACAATCCTTTTACAAAAGTTCTATATGACAAGAAACTACAAATTACAAACTATAACTCCTCTGATGTCAGTTGAAATACCTTTGAGCCATAACTTAATCCAAAATGTTCCTTTAAACAATCTTAGGAACTCGGTCTGCTGTCTCGTACCTAAAAGCCACGTTGCAATTTTTGACAAGTTTGTGAACTCAATGAACCATCATTGATGATCTCACTTAGGTCATATACACAAATATCACAAAATCAACCAATTTCATAAACATTGTTTCAGAACATGAATAACCCAATCAATCATATTATCATGGCATATCACTTAATCATTACAATTTCAGAAAAGATTTCATGATAATATATTTCATAATCATAAGTATACAAATGCAGATGCGCATGAGACTCCAAATTCATTATTATTTGTTGTGATCGAGCGCCTTTCAGATATAGATACAAATACAGATAATGGCTCTTTGGGCTCAGTCAGATACAAAAATCATGGAGCAAAGCTCTACATGCAGAATTCTGAGCTTAAAGCTCTTTCAAACTGACTACTCTGATCACAACACCTTTATTTGAACATGCACTTTATGAAATGCATCAAATATTAGAATATTCTATATATAACATTCATTTATGATGCACAGATAGGATCTCATATTCATCGTACCTAACTCCCGCATTCAACTTTTGTTAAGTATACATATATCATTCAAAATTTAGATGCAAACAGAACACTTCCAATACATTCTGGAATATCAAACTCCTCGAACCATTAAAGTCTAGAATTCATTAAAAAAATCACAATCAATTCATTACCAGTTCAATATATAGGAATTAAACAGAAACAAAAATAAACCAATCCTAGTGATTTCATCTCAGATGACTTACAGTACGCTCCAATTTGTGCTATTACCTGAATGGTCCGGCAATGTCTGAATGGCGTCCGACTTGAGCGTTTAAAATCATACAATTCACACATAATTCACATTATAAAGTTGATCAACCAAATACATATTCATTTGTGCACATATATACATAAGTCATATTCAATGCATGCTCAATTGTTTATTCCTGGGTATAAAACCTTATTCAACTTTCTTAACCCAGATTTATCTCTTTAAAATAGCTTGATTTACTCCAAATTCATCAATCATACTTTACACTTATCCTTAAACATTTCCATGATCAAAAAGCTTCTTATAATACACATACAATTGGTACCTTACATCTGAAATTTTAGCAAGCTAAATCTATACATTCACCAAAATTTTTCCATCAACATATACTCATACATTCACCAAAATTCTCATTCACAAATACCCTACTTTCTTCAATACTCATTCGTCCAAAATTAGATGCATTTTTATCCAAAATTCTTTTCCTTAAATTATAACATCAATTAACAATCAAAACTTATGACACATTTAACCAACTTTTCCAACATCAAATTTATGTTCTTTTTAAACCTTAATCAAGTCCAAATGCATCATAGTTAAATGCCTTATCCTTAATTGGTTCAAGAATCACACAAAAGAACATTTTCTTTACTTCCATGCAATTTTCACAATCGTATATGGCTTCCCACAATCGTTGGATGGGTTATCCAAAAGTTCCCATCTAATTCCTTCATTAGTTTCTCCAGATTTTCTCAGGACAGGTTTCGAGTCAGTTTTGTATGGCCATTATGACATAGAAAATGAAGTAATTAGGCAGTACATTCTAAGAAACCGTTCCCATATGTCTTAAGTATCTAATGAACTAAATGTCATACAATTTGGTTCAGTATTCTGCAAGTTATAACCACAATTATATAGAGTATTCTCAAACAGTAATAGAATCTAAAAACTCAATTTCAATCCACATTTTGAAACTCTTATATATAGAATTAAAATTTGATTCCCTTATGTAAAATATAGCCATATGTCTCCACTTTAATCTAAACTTAAAATCATCCCATTTGGATATCAACAGATCAAGTTATGGCCAAAATACCGATGTACATTAAGTGAAAACACTACAGCTAACATATTCCAGCAATTCTTCTTTCATTTTGTTTCCACATTGTTTTACACTTTATACCAAAGTTAAATAGCCTTTTTATAGTTCATCAATTATACCTCTATTAGGCATGAATTATACTCCAATTCCTCATCAATAACATCTCTTATTCTAGTTCAAAATTATTTAATTAATAGCTCACAAATTACCAAACCAGAAACTTTTACATTATAATGCATATAGTCCTAGTTCTTTCCTAATTCAAGAACATCAAATTAACATCTTTCTTTGGCATAAATCCACCTTTACTATACTTCAAATCTAGATCTAATTCATCCATAAATCAATCTATATACCATGGTTTTCATAAACCCAAAACAAAACAGAAAAACTTCCAAGTTCATGCAACATTTTCAAGCACATATCTTCACCAATAACACATGCATTTCATTCCAATTCAAGCATCATTATTATATCATTTTACATGCCATAAAACTCAGATTGTCACTTACTTGATAGGCTTTCAATTCAGCTCAAACTTCATATTAAATCAAGTCTCCATGCAAGCAAAATTAATCACAAACTTAAGATGAAAATAGGTTGATGTCCAACAAGATGAAGGTAACTTCCAGCTAGTTTTCTTAGCTATTTTGTGTAAGGTAAAAAGCTGGTTTTGGTGCAGCAATTTGGCTAGGGTCCAAGTAAAATACAAAGGAGAAAGCTAGAGCAATTTCAGTGAAGGAAACAAGAAAGGATCACTCGTATTTATGATATTATCTTTCATATCAATGATATTATAATTGACTTCCTCCCCGTTTCTTTATTTTTGTGTTTTTTTATAATGACAAAAGGGGGGTGTTAGCTCCGAAAAATTTTTTTTATGTACTTAAGCAGGATTATGTTGTTAAGCATGATTAGATGAAATTAAAGTAATAAGACATTAACTTAAGTAAAATAGCATTAATTATGATAGCATTTAACTAAGGTTGGTAGCATGAATTAATGAAG
>JAOQMQ010000194.1:22117364-22130874 GCA_027563845.1 Erythroxylum subrotundum
TATGATCGAATTACGGTATCAAACGGGAGAGTACCTTGGCTAGGCTTTTCTTCATATTATTTTCAATCTTTATTTTTAATTTCCTTCGGCGTGATTTCGTGTTCTAAAATTAATCATCCCCAAATCAATTATTTTTATATTTTTATTTTATTTTTATTTTTGATTTCGTACAAATAAACAATTGCTACATTAGTCTCTGTGGTTCGACCATATTCACCACTTTACTCGCTTAAGTGTTTTAGAGTAGGAATTTATTTTTGCTGGTTTGACACGCCATTAGTGGTTTAAAATGAAGGATTTGAGTGCAACTAATGGAATATTGGGAATAGAGATCCGAAGGGATATGAGAGCTAACCTAATATACTTGTTGGAACAAAATTACATTAAAAATGTGACTACAAACTTTTCAAATGGATTAATCAAAGCCAATTCCCTTAATATCACATTTTAAACTTAATATTGGTGCATTATCTAGTTTAGATGTCGAGAAGGATTATATGAAGTAAGTTCCTCATTGAGGATAGTTACAAATGTGATATATGGTATAAATAAGACCATATCTATCACATGCAATTAGTATGGGAAGTAGGTTTATGAGTAATCATAAGAAAGTTTAGTGGGAAAATGTTAAGTGGATTATACAATGCCTAAGAGGTATAAGCAATATTTGCTTATTTTATAATTTTATTGGTTTAACTATTGGAGATATCTTGAGAAGGAGATTTTGATTATGATGGAGATCTCTTGAGAAGGAGATAGTTAACATGTTATATCTTTATCCTATTTGGATGAGCGGTCAATTGGAAAGCAACATTTCAATTGAAAGTTGTGTTGTTTAAAATAGAAGCAGAATACTTGTCATTTGTCAAAACTATTTAAAGAAGGTATAAGGTTGCATGGTTGGTGGACTCGTAGATGATGCATATATAACTCATTTCCTTTACTCTATAGATTGTCCAAGGAAAGTACATGTATCATTTTGTAATGTAGGACTTAGAGTACTAAATGTCAATACTATAGAGACCATAAGTACTAGTAATAACTCTTTTCCTATTATCTAACTTGATATTAATAAATCAAATTTTAAAATAAAATAAGGTCAAGTCATCTAAACCAAATAAACTAGAATAGTAAAAGAATGAAAAATCAACTAATAAAATAATAGTACCTAGAATTCAAACCCCCTGGGACTTCTCATGCAATCATGATTTCACTAATCAAGTTAATTTAAAGTTTATTAGACTATAGTAATTCCTCAATTATGCTCATATCTTTCTCAAGATTATTAGTACCTAATCATAAGTTGATCGCTTGAAATCTCTTTGTACTTAAAACCTTTAGAATTGAATTAATCGATTTGTGAATTTCACTATTAGGTTTTAACCTAATCTAGAAGATTTATATCGACCTATCCCTAGGTTTATATGCAACTTTTTTCAATTATGCTAGATTTGTTCATACATTAGATTTTTCAATTTAAATTGCATGAAATTATACAAGAATCAATATGTCGACAATACAAATCAAGAATAATTAAGAACATATAATAATGAAACCAAAGAATGAATTAAATTAAAACAGAACTACTACAAGATCTATTCCTGGGTTCATCTAACCAAGATACCAAAAAGAGTTTAGCTTATAATTATAGAAAACAAATCATCAAAACCAAAGAAAAAGCTAAAAATCAAGTATGACATGCTTGAAATTCTTAAAATCTCCAAAATTAATTGATGAAAATCCACTCCAAAAGGGTTTCATTAGTTGTCTCTCGTTCTTTATACCGTTTTAGAGTTTCTTCTTATTTCCGTATCCTTCTTTTCTTGTTACAATTAATCTTAACTTGAATTCTTAGATATACACAGGCATCAACACAAGTGTATCCTTCAAATGGATGCATGACACTTTCCAAAGCTAACATAACAGACACGAGTGTGTATTGTCAATATGGCCTTCTTGCTACTCAACATGGGTATGTTCCTAGCCAATATGGGCCTGTTTTAAGGAAAACAATCAGCACAACTCCAAACTCTCCAAAACGACTATATATGCTATCATGCACTCCATATCTCAATCAAAATAGCTCAAATTGCTTGAAATTTGTCCAAATTAGTTTCTTTTTGCCCCAATGAGTGACTTAGAACTAGAAACAAAATATGAATAACATAAGTACCAAAATCAATAAAAATATTCAGAAAAACAAGCAAAATGCTTTAAATATGATATTGAAAATATGACTAAATCATTACTTATCAGTCGTCTATTTGATAGTTTGACTATGGACGTGTAAAACTATATTATTACTTAATAGTCATAATGCAATGAGCTTAGCTAAAAATCCTATTTATTATGAGAGATCAAAGCATATTGATGCCATATTGAACTTTATTTAAGATATCATTAAGGATAAGGTGTTTCTATACAGAAGATTGCCACAACTTATAATCCAGTAAATATGTTGACAAAGTGTTACCTATGGAGAAGTTCAAGCATAGTTTGGACTTGGTAAATGTTCGTATAACTTGAAGCTCTTAACAGCTTGTACAATACAAATCAATTCTTAGTTTTGACGTTAAAGAATTTAAGGTAGAAAATTATGAGATATGTCTTAAATTTTGGTTAAAAAAAAATAGAATTTGACTAACCGTAAGCATCTATGAAAACAAAAGTTCACATTAGACATTTGTGAAAGTAGAGGTTTACTGACCTTAAACTTTTGTAGAAATAAAATTTCGTACTTCTTACTTCTATATATATATATAGTATATGGGCTTAATGATTATTTAAGTGGTTGTTTTTTTTTTAGTTGCCCATGAGATGTTCTAGAAGGGTCCCAACTATAGGAAGATACCTTTAAGTCATCCACATCTAAACTAATCCTCACTGAAGCCGGGAAGGTCCCTTGCGGGAGGCAAAACTCTGGCCCCAAGTTTTAAACGGCTGCATACATGAGGGCGGGTTTGAACCCGCGACCTCACTTAAACCAGGAAAGCCCCTTACCAACTCACCTGCATCCTGGGGTTAAGTGGTTGTTATTGTAATTCTTTATCTTGTATCATCGTCCTTACAATACTTTTAAAAAAATCTATCTTTTTATCTATAAACGTAAATTACATAATTATCTAAACCACATAAATCATGTATTTTTACTTCGTTTATTTTCTTCTTTTATCATTTTTGTTTGACGACACCAACATCGTTCAGCTCCATATCGTTGAAATCTAGGTTTAGCTGTGCTAGAGTTACCCAAATTACTCCATACAATGGTAAAAATATATTTCTTCTTGTATCTAAATATGGAAAATATAATGACACTAATACTAGGCATGCTGGAAGTCTTATTTTACTAGTTATATTCCATACAAATGGTATGAATGCTGTACAAAGAGGATATTTGAAAAAGAGTAGTATGAAACTATGACAGAGTGGTTTAGTGAGAGAAAAATAGAGTTTCTCACTCTTTCACGTTAATTACTTCGTAAGCTCAATGTTGCGAGCTTAAATATGAGTCCAACTATACAGTAAAGAAAAACGTTGGTAAACCAGCTAATTAACAAACTAACTAACTATTTACAGTAAAAGGAAACAAACGAAGTAAACATATGAGCTTTACATCCCCCCCTCAAGTTGGACTTTGGTGAAATCAGACAAAGCCAACTTGGACAACAGCTGATGAAACGCAGGTGCAGGAAGAGGCTTAGTGAAAATGTCAGCAAGCTGGAAAGAAGAACCCACATGAACTGGCGAAATGAATCCCTGTTTGTACTGATTACACACATCATGACAATCAATGTCAAGGTGCTTCGTTCGTTCATGAAACACGGGATTACAAGTAATATGGATGGCCGATTTGCTATCACAGTGAAGCAGAATCGGAAGAGGAACTGGAATCCGCAAATCGGAAAGTAAGTAGCTAACCCATTGCAGCTCGCACACAGTAGATGCCATAGCTTGGTACTCAGCCTCCGCAGAGCTACGAGAAACAGTGGACTGGCGTTTAGTTTTCCAGGAAATCAGACTGCCCCCCAAAAAAATGCAGAACCCAGTTAAAGACTTCTGAGACATAGGACACGTTGCCCAGTTGGCCTCAGAATAGGCTTGTAGCCGTAAATCAAAAACCGCCGGAAAATGAAGACCCAAAGAATGATTCTATTTCAGATATTTCAGAACATAAAGAGCATGAAGATGAACCTGTCGAGGTGACTGCAAAAATTGACTGAGCTACTGGACACAATAAGTAATATCCGGCCGGGAAAAACCCAAATACAACAAACGACCGACCAAACTACGATACTCCTGCGGATCCACCAACAATGGACTACTATCATCAAATAGAGTGCCCCCTTTCGGAAATGGAACATGTTTAGGTTTAGAACCAATGAGACCAGTATCAAGCAATAAATCCAACACATATTTGCGTTGATTAAGAAAAATACCAGTGTCGTCACGAAATATCTCCAGGCCGAGGAAGTATTTAGCCACCCTAAATCTTTAATGGTGAATTGCGCATGAAGAGCTGATTTGAGCCGATCAACCAAGGGAGCAGAATTCCCACTGATGAGGAGATCATCCACATACACCAAAAGCATCACGAAACAGCCATCCTTGCAAAACACAAATAAACAGTTATCGTGTTCACTCTGCTGAAAACCAAAACGCAAGAGAAAACTTGTAAGTTCGATGTTCCACTGGCGCGAGGCTTGTTTAAGCCCATATAGAGAACGCACGAGCTTGAAGACCTGACCCTTGCGTGCCTTGGTGTATCCCTTCGGAGGCACCATGTAAACCTCCTCATCGAGATAGCTATGCAAAAATGCATTATTGATGTCTAGTTGATTTAAAACCCAACCTCACGCTGCCGCAATAGCTAGGAAAATACACACTGTGACAACCTTTGCTACGGGAGAAAAAATATCATGGTAATCTTCGCCATAAACTTGATTGTAACCCTTAGCAACGAGGCGAGCTTTACGCCTATCAATCGTCCCATCAGCATTGTATTTCAACTTGAAAATCCATTTACTGCCGATGGCTTTCTTCCCGGATGGTAAAGTCATAAGTTCCCAGGTGTGATTTCGTTCAAGCGCCTGTAACTCCGAATCCATAGCTTGAACCCACAGCGCATCCCTGCTAGCTTCCTGAAAATTGCTAGGCTCCTTTGTTTCGGTCACATGGCAAAGAAAAGCTGCCATATCACCAGAAAGCTTGTTATTTGCGAAGAAAGGAAATGTGTTGGGCAGATGAGGGGACCGGCAAGTCACCGCACCACTGTTCGAAAAAAACATCTGGGAATGATTAACCACATAATCGAACAACCACGATGGAATCCGCGGGACCCTGTTACTTCGCCTTTTGTCAAGAGGTGGAGGTAAACGTGGAGTTTCATCGGAATGGAGATCATCGGCAACAACGACACGAGGCGCATGTCGTCCAGCGTCCTCCAAACAGTGATCAAGTATAGGTGGCGATGGATGATCATCAACCACGTTATGTAACGAAGACAATGATGGGATTGGCGTGTTAGTAGCCTCCACAAACTGTTGACCTTCACAAGGAAACAAATGTTCATGAAAAATAACGTCTCTAGAGACGTGCACTTTTCCGGAGGCAACGTCGTAAACTTTGTAACCCTTTCTGCTGGCAACAAATCCCAGAAAAATGCATTTGTGAGCTCTAGCCGCAAACTTATCCTTCTGTGGAGTTGAATTAGTGGAATAACATAAGCATCCGAAAACTTTCAAATGACCAAGATCAATTGGTCGTCCCAACAGAACTTCAGAAGGAGCTTGCCACCGTAGAGTCACGGTAGGCAAATGATTTATTAAGTACGTAGCATGCAAAATGGCTTCACCCCAGAACATGTTGGTCATATGAGCTTGATGCAGTAACGCTCTGGCCACTTGAACGATGTGTCTATGCTTCCTTTCGACCCTGCCATTTTGCTGCGGGGAATAGACACAAGAACGTTGATGAATAATTTCATGATCAATGAAAATCTGTTGACAATTGGATCCCACGAATTCTCCTCAATTATCCGTCCGAACAATCTTAATATCACAATTATACTGAGTTTTCACCATAGGAACAAATTTGGCAAGGATGGAGCTAACTCGATCCTTAGTTTGCATAAGAAATGTAAAAGTGGCCCTACTGCAGTCTTCAACGATGGTTAAAAAATAAAATGCTCCTGTTAACGATGGCCTGCGATAAGGACCCCAAGCATCAACATGAATTAGTTCAAACAGTTGCTCACTATGGCTGTCACTAACAGGAAATGGCATGCGAGACTGTTTTGCTTTGCACAAACGTCACAAGCAGTAGCTGAATGGCTCAAGCTTTTATTCACAAAAGGAAATTTCTGTACAACCTCAAATGAGGGATGCCCCAACCTTCTATGCCACAATTCAATAGAATCAACACTATTAACATTCTCTACATCCTCACTCAAACAATGCACATCAGTAGTATTGTTAGCTCTTTGTACAGAAACCAATTCTACCAGTACAGTATTATGAAAGGAATCCGCAGTAAAGTAGTATAGATGACTAATAGCTTGTCCAACAGCTACCCTTCGGTTAGACTTCGGGTCCTGTAAAACACAACAGGATGGGTAGAAAGTGAAAACACCATCTTTATTCCTTAAAAGTCTGTTCACAGACAGCAAGTTATATTTGAAACTTGGAACATAAAAAACTTGCGTCAACAGAATATCCTTGCTAAGTCTGATATCTCCCATCATGTTAACCGTCTTAAGTGAGCCATCTGGTAAACTAACATTAGATGTCTTCAGCATTGGAACCAACTTACTAAATAAGGAAGCATTTCCTGAAAGATGTACACTAGCGCCAGTATCCACTATCCAACAAGTCCCTTTATTTCTTATGGTCTGTTCAAGAGCAGAATTGTTACCTACAAATTCAGCACCAAAATTCACCTTTTCCATGTGTTGCATCTGTATCTGCGGTTTTTCCTTCAACATCTTTGACAGCTCCTGTTGAATAATGGCCATCATACTCAATCCATCAGTATCATCTTCACTATCATCTAATGGTGTTTCTGCCAAATTCACTTGTCCGATTTTCCCTCTAGACTTCTTCTGTTGCTTTTTAAGATCGACGTACCATTCTGGATAACCATGTAATTTGAAGCACGTATCTTGAGTATGTCCATTCATCTTGCAAAAAGAACATTTCTTATCTTCTTTATCAACTTTCCACTCCTTTTTCTTGCCACTCGTTTTTCCCTACAATAGCATTTGCTGTAGATCTAGAACTCACCATAAGTGCACTCCCGTCGGTTATGTCACCAAAAGAATCCGAAACCTGCTTTTGTCTCTAAACATTCATTAGCATGGAATACACTTTATCTATGTTAGGATACGGTTCCAACATGAGAATTTGATTCTTAACATGATTGTACGACTCATTCAATCCCATTAAAAACTGAATGATTTTGGCATTGTCATTAATCTTCATAATCTTGCTCGAAACACCACATGTACAACAACCGCATGTGCACTGAGGTACAGGTATAATACACTGCAATTCATCCCATAATTTGCAAAGTTTGGTGAAGTACATTGAGAGGCTAGAATTACCTTGTGAAATGCTTCCAATTTGCCTTCCCTCCTGATCTGATACTCTTGTGGTCCCGTAGAGTCACCAAATCGATTTGCAAGTTTATCCCACAGATCGTTGACAGAAGATACATACAAAAATGCATCATGCAAATCTGTCGTCATCGAGTTCAAAATCCAAGACTCAACCATGGCATTGGCGCTCATGATCTCCTCATAATCTGGCGCATCCTCAGCTGGTATCTGGATCTTGCCAGTAATATAACCAAGTTTATGTTTAGCCGCTAGGGCCTTCTTCATGGACATACT
Organism: Erythroxylum subrotundum; assembly: GCA_027563845.1. NCBI lineage: Eukaryota > Viridiplantae > Streptophyta > Magnoliopsida > Malpighiales > Erythroxylaceae > Erythroxylum > Erythroxylum subrotundum. Next base: position 22,125,250 of record JAOQMQ010000194.1, read on the forward strand.
CCACGTCCTGTAATTGAATCCGTTCAGTGGTGTAGTTACAAGACTAGCACCTGGATTATCTAATTCCTTCTTCTGATTCGTGGTCATCTTGAATGTACAGTTCTTGAAATGTCGTTCACCTCACCGTCGCCGAGAGAAAACCGCTGAAAACGGTTACGTTGGCTCTGATACCATATGAAACTATGACAGAGTGGTTTAGTGAGAGAAAAACAGAGTTTCTCACTCTTTAACGTTAATTACTTCGTAAGCTCAATGTTGCGAGCTTAAATATGAGTCCAACTATACAGTAAAGAAAAACGTTGGTAAACCAGCTAATTAACTAACTAACTAACTATTTACCGTAAAAGGAAACAAACGAAGTAAACATGTGAGCTTTACAAGTAGTATACTTCAAATATATTGAATTTTCACGAATAAATTCATAATATTTTAGTGCTACAATTTTCACAAGTTAATGTTATTAAATGCTCACAAATTAACTCTTCAAATGATAAAAATATGTGATGCAATTTTTAAGATTTTTTAGTTTAACAAAAAATATATTTATCTTTATTATATAAAAATTATCAATTGCAATAATACTATTAAATTTTTATATAAATGTTAATATTGAGAGTTAATTTATAAATATTAGAGTATTGAAATTTATTTAAATATTTTTAAAAATATTGATGGATACTTTTAACAAAATATATTTATTTTAATTTGTATATTTATTTATTTTTGACAACCACATGAAGGACTCCAAGAATGTGGTGGCTGAATGACTGTCAGTTTGTGTCTTTGTGAGGAGTTCAAATCTTTTGTCCAATTTTATGGTGTCCAACCCTATTTATTAATCAAAACAATGTCGTTTTGACCATTACAAACGAGTTTAGAGACCGTCCAACCCTCTTCAATATCCAAAACGACTTTTTTAATTTATTGGACTCCAAGAATCTGGTGACTGTCAGTTTGTGAGCCTTTAAATTATTCGATTCCACCGGTCACCCAACTTTCGTTGTAGCTGCATCTATTATGGAGTGATCCTACCATATTAATTTTAAGTTAAAATTTTGATTTTAACAAGTTTCATGTAAAACTCAAAAATTAAAATATAAAAATATTTTAAAAAAATAATACTCAGTTAAATTTCAAATACTTTTTTTAATAAAAATGTAATATTTTACTTTATTTATATACTTATAATCTATTTACGATTTTTTTTTTTCATTTTGATTCGTACAATCTGATATCTACTAGTAAAGATGTCTTCTTTCATCATTTGAAAACATAAGAAAACAACTAGTCAGACCAAAGACAAGACAAGGTTCCTTGATGCTGATTTTTGACTCGTACTCTTCGTACCTGATTTTTTTTTTACTTTGGACTTTCTGCAACTAATTTGACATGGATTCAAGTATATCATTTTGGTTTGGTTTCTTAACAGAAATAGAGGACCAGTCCCCCTTCCTCTTATATAAAAAAAAAGGATGAAATGAAACATGATTTTCTTCCTTAATTATTCGTAACCCTTTCTTAATCATGAGTATAATACGTTTACGACATGTGAAGAATATGAGAAAAATAAAATCTTTAAGCATCTACTTTTCATGGCACATCTTCTGGTCCACATAGCGAGAGACAGATACATATCATTGTCTTGCCTTTGATTACTTACCTTCCTTTCCGATCATTTTGAGACTTTCTGCTTAATTATGTTACTTACCTCACTTTAACTTTAATGATCCACTAAACTCATTTAAGGAAAAAAAAAAAAAGATATATAAATATTGTAAAACAAATAAGAAATTAATATATGGAATAACTTAAATACTAAAACCTTTAATCCGTTAAAATAATTTTGACGTTTTAATTAATATATCGAATAGCTTAAAGTAGCTTAAACATCATAGATATGAAACATCATAAATATCGCAAGTCATAAACACACACTTAAATACCTGAAGTCTCAAATCTCTCGTCAAGTGAAATCATTGATAAGAATGTGATAACCGAATTTGGTTTCCGATACTGCTACTCTTAAGTCACATGAAGTAAAAAAGCAAATGTATAAAATGAAAAGACAAATAGAAAAGGACCAAATTTGACGTAAAAACAAACCACCGACTATCAAAACAAGCTCTTACCCACTTATTACTTCTCTCTCTTTCTCTAAAATGTTGCACCTAGCTCTATGCTCCATCGTCTCCTCATATGTCTCTGCAAATTCAAAATAACAGTTCAGAAGTCTTGGCTGCTCACTTTAAGGACTTTGTTATGCTACACAAGAGTGTGGTATATTGACTTCTGTAATTGGAGATTCAGAGTTCCAATGGTTTCATAAATAATTTGGATTTTATTTCCATGTCAACGTTATTAATGAACATAGCCTTTTGAAATATATTTGATGAGATAAATTAAAAAATGCTTATTAATGGGGATATTATAACCAGCAATACTGCATTTATCAATGACCAAGGGGCAAGGATTACTCTTACAAGGGAAAAGATGTAGAATATTGGTTCATATACAAACATGAATTATTTATTTAGAACCAAGGATTACTCATACATAGAACCAAAAAGATTAAAGTACTGATGCATGAAACTGCTCCACACGTGGAGTAACTGTTCATTTGACTTAAAGTACTGATGCATGAAACTGCTCCACACGTGGAGTAACTGTTCATTTGACTATCTTCTTCACTATGGGGCGAGCTTTAACCATAACCTCCAAAGGTATCTCCTTACGAAGGGTAATCCACCCTCCTGGTGTCAAGTCAATCTCTTCGCCAGGAACCTTTTTCCACTCAAAGCACTGAATTATTGCACCCAAAGCTAAACCCAAAACACGGTAGGCCAAACTGACTCCGGGGCAAGACCTTCTTCCACTGCCAAAAGGGATGAACATTCGGTTTATTTCTTCACCAATACCGTCGAATCTTTCAGGTTTATAGGCTTCAGGATCCTCCCAAAGTGCAGGATCTCTGTGTAAAGTCCACACGTTTGCTAACAGGACAGTGTCTTTTGGGATGAGGTATCCACCTACAATGCAATCCTCAGATGCCATGTGTGGATCAACTACTGGAGTTGGTGGATGCAATCGCATTGTTTCTTTGATTACATTTTGAAGGTAAGGCAACTTGGAAGCATCGAGTTCATCCACCAAAGTATCTTTGCCAATTTGAGTGTCTAATTCATCTTTCAGCTTGATCAATACTTCGGGATGCGTGAGCAGCCGAGAGATTGCCCATTCCAGTGCCACCGATATTCCTTCAACCCCCGCAAACATCATAATCTAGAGAATAGTTAATTTAAATAAATTACTCGTTGTTTGTTGAATAATTCTATATGCATGTGAATAGAATTGAACATGCCTCAATTCATAGATAGAGTTTAATAATTAATAGCTTAAGCTACTTAAGTCAACAAACTTATTTTTCAAAACTTTAATTTAATCCAATATTATTATTGTATTGATAATAATACAATTTTAAATCTTTAAATTATAATTAATTTCACCCTTTATTAAGAATGCACACTATATTACAAGTTTAAGATTTAAGGATATGTTTAACTGTAATATATAAGCTTAAGATTTATTTGTCAAAAATAAAATTTATACTATTAAAGAAACTTTTAATATAAATTAAAAGTTTATTTTAAACTTTTTCAATTTATTTTAATAAAAATAAAAATATTAATAATAATACTCTTTTAAGTTTAAAAATAAAAATATTAATAATAAAGGAAAATGTTTTTAACTTTTTCCATCAATCACGACAATTAGTCTCTTCACTTATTAATTTCTTGGTAAAGTCATACATGACGTAAATTACCAAAAGTTTCAACTCCGTATCTTTCTTGATGTAAACAAGATCAAATATGATTACGATGTTATATTAGAATGATCAATATAAACAGAGTATAAAATTTACTAATAAAAGATAAATTTAGGTTAATTATTATTAAAATAATTAGAACCAGTCTTTTAGGTCTTATTATTTATAAAATTTTTTATTTTTATATTTAGTAAATATAGATACTCTACCATGAAATGGTGATATTATTCTAAATTCATTTTGTTTGAAGTGTAAACTTATGCAGGTGAAGATGGAATGAAATATCACTTACGAATATGAATCCTTTAATAATTTCATCCGTATAATAATCGGGTTCCGACTTCTGCAATCGAAGCAAGTTGTTAACTAGAGTGTCCATGCTCTCATTACTCAAATTTCTTCTGCTCTCGTCTACTACATCTTGCATGAACTTGTCCATTCTTATAAAGACTTCCTTCACCCTCTTTTTGTGACGACCACCATCAAGCAAGTTCCAGATAGGAAAGAAATCCCCTGGATTTGATGGATCATAAATACCTGTGAGCTCCCCCATTAAGAACTTGAATTCTTTGCCCTCTTGAATGATAGTCTCATGACCCTCATTAACACCATCATCTTCAGAACACCTTTTACCTGTAATCATTCTCATCAAAATATTATAAGACAGATCCTGAAATATTGGTCTCACCTTTACCTTCGCGAAATCTTGTAACGAGTTACGGGATAGTTTGTTTATAGTTAACATTACTTCATCTTTCCGAATGTTTACAAGCGTGTTCAGGCGAGGCGTTGACAAGAATTCCAACTTGCTAACGCGACGTAGGTTACGCCAATGTTCACCATACGATGTCAGGTCTATGGAGCTGTAGTTGTAACCGAAGTATTTGCCAGCCGACAACCTTGGTCGGCCGCCAAGGACAATATCATTCTTGGTGAAGCATTCGTCAATGGTTGACAACGCCGATACCACCACAAGTTTGCGGGATCCAAATCGGAGACAAAAGATAGGACCATATTTCTTAGCAAGCTTGTGGTAAACACGATACATGGGTGGTTTTCGGAGATAAAGGTGACCTATAATTGGCAATGCAAGGGGGCTGGGAGGCAACTTTTTCTGGGAGGTCCTTGCTCGATAAAATCTTTGAGCAAGAAACAGGAAGAAAAGAGAAATTGAAAGATAAAGGATTGTTTCTTCCATTTTCTATTTCCAGCTTCCCTCGGTTTGAGCTAGTTGCTCTGTGGAGCAGGTATCACAACCCTATGGGGTTATACACTTATATATGCTGATCATTAATAATAATAAAATATTATTTTTTATAATGCCAGAGAGGAGCATGACACAGTCCCAGTCGGCCAGACCAGGCAGGCGTGACCTGCCTGGGCCCATTGTCGTAAGGGTCCCTTTCAAGATTTTTGTATGCAGATTCGAGCACATGGCTGTCCTTGTAGGCCATCTTTTTTTTTTATATATAAATTTTTACTCATAAGGACACTAATTTATGGTTGTGTGAGAGAAGTGGCGGAGAGTATTGATTGACTTCCAAAATTTAGGTGGTGCTTAGACTATGGACTTGGGAAGGTATTAATGATTACGGAAAGAAAAATGAGTGGTTGGTTATTAATTATTATTACATAGTAATAGTTTGATATCTTATTTATGGGAAATTTTTCATACCCTCCATTTAATATAGGAATGATATATTTAATTAATTAAAATATAGTTAATTACACTATAATTAATTAAAATATAATTCATTCATTAATTAAATATTATAATTAATTAATTAATTAAAATAAAATTG
>JAOQMQ010000194.1:22199012-22214603 GCA_027563845.1 Erythroxylum subrotundum
TATTCGGTCGGAATTTCCAACGGATATCAATTCGGTCGGTATTGTTCGGTCGCAAATCATCAGTTTCCTTGTAGTGTTAAAAAGGATTGATTCTATTTATTTAAAGAATGAAGTAGTATTATCAAATTGGGTGATGAAGGAGGGTATATATATATAAGTAGGCTCGGGCTCGGGGACCTGACCCGTGGCCCGATGGGTTGCCATTAATTTTTTAAAAGAATTAATTTGGGCTTGGGCTCGGGCCGAACAGCTTCAGGCTCAGCTTAGTCGATTGTTATTCCTAATTATATAGTCAAAAGCAGTAATTTAAAGCATATGGAAATGTATGATGGGATTGTTAGAACATTAAATGTCTGGTGTATTCCAAAACTTTCAGGGCTCGTTTGGTAACCAGTAATGAAAGAATAGGATTTAAAAAATGAGGATGAGAATAAAAAATGAGAATCCTAATGGAAATACAACTATTGATTATGCGTTTTTGGTATGCAAGCACTAGAAATGAGATTCTAGAAGTTAAAATTTATACTAGTGTTTGATATCAAATATCAAAAAAGGTCATGAATATTTTTTACTTATATTTAATTATTATGTGATTGATTTTGTAAATAATTAATTAAATACTTTATATTATTAATTAATAAAAAGTTATTTAATAAATAAATAATTAATTAAAGTTTAATTATTCAATAAATTATTAATTTTTAAATAATTGTGTATATTTTTCTTATAAAAATAAAAATAAAAAAACCGTAATAAACTTATTTTATGATATAAAATTGTTGAGATAAAATAAAATAATTATTAGATAAAGTAATGTGCAATGTTGATAAAAATATGAATATGTTTGTATACAATAATAATTGAAAAACTAAAAATGCGAATTTATCACAAAAAGAAAAATAAAGAAATTAAAAAAGTTTAGACCAATCAAAACTAATGTAGAGAGATATGTTTATTACCAACGAAAGAGGAGGAGCGAATAGAGAGTTTTAGTTAAGACGAAACATATCAAAAATGATAAGAAAAATATATCATCAATGAGAGATAGGAAGAGCGAATAGAGAGTTTCAGTCAAGAAGAAATACGAAGAAAAAGATAAGAAAAAAAGTTATTTTGAATAAATACAAGAAAAATATTCAATTTTTTCCTCATATTTAGTTATTATATAATTTATTTTGTACATAATTAATAAAAAATCAATGATTTATAAAATTATTAATTTTAAATAATTATGAAATAAAATAAAATAATTATTAAAGAAATTAATATAAAAGATAATTTTGATGATAATATTCTAATAAACATCCAATATCTTGATAATATTTTGATAATAACTTAATAATATTCTAATAATATCTTTAATTTATTATTTATGATTTTTCATTCCAGCATATACCGACACCTACCCTTAGGAATAAAAATCCAGGATTATTTCAGACTTTTCCAATTTTTCATTCCTTATTTTATCTGTTACCAATAACCAAACATCTAAAAGTTATAAATGCAGGTTGTATTCCTATTTCTACCTTTTTATTATCAGTTACCAAACAAGAAACCAAGGAAATGATTTTCATCAAAAGTCTTTATAGTTAAGGATATAAGCTTTTTGATGGTGATAGGTAGCTTAATATTTAAGGGTTTGAAGCCAAAATTGAGATTCAAATGGCCTTAAATGGTCAAGATGCAAGGAATTTTGGCTATAAGGCTAAGATGTTGATCAATGAGAGGTCATGGTATTATAAAAGAATGGGAAATAATGAGAAAGTGACAAGTGAAAGAGGAAAAGTAGTTAGCTCTACTCGCACAAGTGTTAGTGGCGCAAAGGAAAATAACAATGGTAGAAATTCTAACAAACAAGCTACATTAACTACTAAAACCATCAACTCTTACGTTAACTAGCTCTTTTAAAGTGCTAGGAAACCACACTATCATAGGCTCGCTAATACACCAATTCTTCTCCATAATGATTACATGCTAGGATAGATCAAAAGGGATTTATTTCGGGTTGTAATGTGGCTAAGGTGAAGGTGGATTAAATAGGTTTTAGGGGTTTATCACAAACATTTATAAACTACTAAGTGTACAAAAGGATGACAAAGATAAACTTCTAAGATATGCAAATAGATAAAACTACTTCTCTGCACTTATTGAAGCTATTACATGTTATTCCTTTTTCTTTTCTTTTCCTTTTTATTTGATTTTGTTCTTTTCTCTTCTTCTTCTTTTTTTCTTTGTTTTGAACATAATAAAGAAACAATGAACAGAAAACAACAATTATATGCAATGCGCTCTTAACTTATGACTCCACACTAAAGTATCACTTAGCACTCTATTAACTTGTGATTGGGCAAGCTTATGGGGTTTGTGGGTTTTAAAATTTGGTGACTTCAAGAAACAAAAGGTTAAGGGTCAATAGGCTGGCAATGGATAATAAAAAGGCTAGGTCATTTAAGCCAAAGGTTAAAGCAAGAAGGCCTTAATCATTTCTATATAGTATACATCCAATAGATTTAAACTGATTCAAAGCAAGTTCTGAAGGTAATTACCTAGAAAAGCATCACACAAACAAGAAAATGAAATGACTACAAGATGGAGTCATAAAGGCTCAATTCCTCACATAGGCTCAAATGAAAATCCACTATACTTCTATACATTACCTCATTGTTCAAGGGTCAGGTTCTGAGGAAGCTTATGTGGCCATCTACTTTCATCACTCTCTCCACTTAAGTAGCCTAATTTAAGTTCACGCATGCATTTAGTCTTATTCCAACTAGCATGATAGAATCTCATAGAAACACATTCATCACAAAGATTCAAATGTAAGGGAAATGACACACCTAATACTAACAACTTGACATGCATCCTAAATGACATGCAAAAATACAAACATAAATGCAAAGACTACCAACATCCCCATACTTGAACAAAACATTGTCCTCAATGTGCAAAAGAGAACATCTAAAACCAAGAAACAACACCATGAAAAAAGAAAAAAACACAAAAAGGGTAATATAAGAGATTAAGGGAAAGGTGGGCTTACGGTGGTGGTGTTGCTGATGGAAGTGGCACATTTTTCCTCTCATCCTTTGGTCCTCCAACAACCTATGATTCACAATAAATCTTCAAGTAACCTCAAAACATATCATTAGGGACCTAAACAACAAGAGAATGAAGGATGAAACAAGTTAAACCAAACTAAATATTCTCGAATCAAAACAAAACCAAACTAACACAAAGACAAACAAATGAAAGACAAACATGCTAAGTTAAGGTCATTAGCATGACCATTCCATATGAAATCATAAAAAAGTGAGTGAAAGGAAAGAAAGTACTTTCTTTTCTTATGAGAATGGCCCTTAAAAGTAAAGCTTGCATCTATGCCCATTAACCTTAAAAGTTTCACTATTTTCATTTTCTAACTCCAAAGCTCCATGGGGAAAAACTTGAATAACCTTGAATGGGCCACTCCATCTTAACTTGAGCTTTCCAGGAAATAACCGAAGTCATGAATTGAATAAAAGCACTAAGTCCCCACTCTTGAATTCCTTCTTCTTAATGTGGCCATCATGCCACTTCTTAGCCCTTTCTTTATACAACTTGTCATTTTCATATGCATCATATCTTAACTCTTCCAATTCATCAAGTTGTAACAATCTCTTATATCCTACTAGCTTCTATTCCTTGTTTAATCTTCTAATGGCCCAATAGGCTCTATGCTCCAAATCCAATGGTAAATGGAAAGCTTTGCCATACACAAGTCAATATGGTGTTGTGCCTGTGGGAGTTTTAAAAGTTGTCCTGTAAACACACAACATATCGTCCAGCTTCAAAGCTCAAACTTTCCTTGATGTGCTCATTACCTTCTCCAAAATCTTCTTCAACTCTCTATTCGCGACCTCCATTTGGCCACTCGTTTGTGGGTGGTAAGGGATTGCCACTCTATGATGAACATTATATCTTCTCAAAAGAGACTCAAAGGGTTTGTTGCAAAAGTGGCTCCCTCCATCACTTATGATAGCTCTAGGCACCCCAAATCTAGTAAAGATATTCTTAAGGAATCGTTGCACCACCACCTTGTCAGCATTTGTTGGAGTAACTATTGCTTCAATCCACCTAGACACATAATCAACTCCAACCAATATATAAGAGTTACCTAGGGAAGATGGGAATGGTCCCATGAAATCCAAGCCCCATACATCAAATATCTCCACCTCCATGATGTTTGAAAGTGGCATCTTGTCTCTCTTTGAAATATTGCCTACTCTTTGGCACCTATCACAACGTAATACAAAATCTCGAGCATCCTTGAACAAGTTTGGCCAGTAGAATTCACACTCCAAAATGTGAGCAGTCGTCTTGGTCGCTCCACAATGTCCAGCATAAACTGAACTATGACACGGAGTCAAAACTTTAAACATTTCATCTTTAGGGACACACCTGCAAATCAAACTGTCAGCACATATTTTATATAGCACAGGTTCATCCCAAATATAGTGAGAACACTAAAATAAGAACCACTTCCTTTGTTGATATGAGAGATTAAGGGGAAGAATACCACTTAAGAGATAATTGGAAATATCTGCAAAACAAGGAAGAAAAGGATTTTATACCATCATTAAAGCCTCGTCAAGAAAATTCTCTTCAATTTCCTCTTCTACTTCATTTTGTTCCGCTTCAAGCCTTTATAGGTGGTATGCCACAACATTTTCTGCTCCTTTCTTATCCTTAATCTCAAGGATGAATTCTTGGAGCAGAAGCACCCATCAGATAAGCCTAGTCATGGCATCCTTCTTTGGAAAGAGATATCACAACGTCGCATGATCTGTAAAAACAATCACTTATGAGCTTAAAAGGTAATAACGAAATTTTTTGCATGCAAATACCATTGCAACAACTCCTTCTCAGTGGTAGTATAGTTCAATTGTGAAATTACATGTAACCTCTTCTCCTTCCGTTGTCTGAGTACACAGCCAATAACATGGTCACTTGCATCACAAATGATCTCGAAGGGAAGTGACCAATCTAGTGATGTTAAAATAGGTGTTGTTGTAAGTGTCGTCTTTAACCTGTTAAAAGCATCTTATCAATCATAATCAAATACAAAAGGCACATCTTTAACTAACAAGTTAGTTAATGTTCTAGCAATAAGAGAAAATTCCTTGAAGAGCCGCTTGTAGAACCCTGCATGACCAAGGAATGCTCAGATGCCCTTGAAGTTGGTAGGAGGTGGGAGCTTTTCAATCACTTCAGTCTTAGCTTGATCTACCTCAATCTCCCTGCATGAGATCTTATGGCCCAAAACAATCCCCACTTGTACCATAAAATGACACTTCTCCCAATTCAAGACTAAATGAGACTCCTTGCATCTTTGTAACACTCTATCTAAATTAAATAAGCAATGATTAAAAGAGTCTCCAAAAATAGAGAAGTCATCCATAAATATTTCCATAAAGTCCTCATTCATATCTACAAAGATGGCCATCATGCACCTTTAGATTGTGGTTGATGCATTGTATAGGCCAAAAGGCATCCTCCTATAAGCAAAATTCCTATAAGGACAAGTAAAAGTAATTTTCTCTTAGTCTTGTGGGTATATGAACACATGATTGTATCCTAAATATCCATTAAGAAAATAATAAAAAGCATGGCCAGCCACCCTCTCAATCATTTGATCCACAAAAGGTAATGAAAAATGGTCTTTCTTGGTGGCCCAATTAAGCTTCCTATGGTCAATGCACGCTCGTTAACTGATGGTCCTGGTGGAAATTTGTTCACCTTTTTCATTCTCCATCACGGTTATGCCTCCCTCTTTAAGCACACATTACACCGGACTCATCCATTTGCTATCTGAAATTGGGTATATAATACCTACATCTAAAAGCTTCACCACTTCCTTCTTCACAACCTCTTGTATGTTTGGATTTAACCTTCTTTGCCTCTCCCTCATGTCTTGCATCCTTCTTCGTGGTTAATCCTATGCATCACCACATTGGGACTAATCCCCCTAATATCATAAATTTGTCACCCCATGGCTCTCATCCTCTTCGTAATGGTCTCTACCACTTTCTTTTCTTGCTCAACATCCAATTGGTTGGAAATGATGATAGGTAAGGTGTGGTCTTTGCCTAAAAATGTGTATCTCAAGTGAGAAGGTAAGGATTTTAGCTCTATAATGGGAGGTTTTACAATGGAAGGTAGTGTGGGTGCATCCTCTCTCTCTAACTTCTCTTGCTCGCCCTCCTCACACAACTCCTCTTCACTCACACTCTCATCTCTATACACTTCATCAACTTTCTCAACTTCCTTTTCAATTTCCTTTTCAACCTCCTTCACACAATCATCCACAACATCAATCTTCACACAAGCACTTCCATCTACTGGTTTCTTCAAAGATTTAGTCATATTCAATTCTACCTACTCATCACTAATTCTCAAAACCAATTTTTCATCATGCACTTCAACTAATGCCCATCCAATATTCATAAAGAGCCTACCTAAAATCAATGGAAAATTACTATCTTCTTCAAAATGCAAAACAAAAAATCAACAGGAAATATAAATTCATCCACTTTTACCAGAACATCTTCTACTACACCAAATGACCTCTTGATGGATTGATTCGCAAGTTGGATAAGCATAGATGTTGGCTTGACGTCTCCAAGCCCCAATTTCTTGAAAATAGACAAAGGCATCAAGTTAATATTAGCGCCTAAATCATATAAGCATTTAGAAAATTCAAAATCACCAATAACACATAGAATAGTAAAACTCCCTAGATTTTGTAGTTTTGAAGGCATTGTGCTTGTGATGATCGAACTATAATTCTTCGTCAAAGTCACCGTCTGATTGTCCTCCCAAGTGCGTTTGTGTGTCAATATGTCCTTGAGAAACTTTGCATACTTGGGCATACACTCCAATGCCTCCACCAAAGACAGATTAATCTGAAGTTTTTTCAGCTTCTCCAAAAATTTTGAGAATTGAGTGTCGACTTGATATTGTCTCACCCTTTGTGGATATGGAATGTTAGGCTTGTAGGGTGGTGGTGGTACATATGGCTTCTCTTCTTCTTTCTTTTCTACCTTTTCTTTTGTTGGCTATCTTTTTAAACATCTAACTCCTCCAATTGCTTGCCACTCCTAACTGTGATCGCCTTGAGTTGTTCCTTTGGATTGGCCTTAGTGTTGCTTGGTAAGCTTCCTACATTCCTAGAAGACAAAGCATTAGCAAGATGACCTACCTGTACCTCCAAGTTATGGATGGATGAAGCGTGGTTCTTTGCAATCTGGTCAAACTTTGCCTCTATTCTCTTCTGAATCTCTTCTTGTCTTCTTTAACCTTCCTCTTAGATTGAGAACTTTAAGCCCAATATGTCCATTAACTTGTCCATTTTGTTCTCTAAAGATCCAAGTCAGACTTGCTGAAATCTGGGAGGTCCTTGTGTTCTCACTTGGCCACCTGTATTATTAGTACTCCATGAAAATTTGGGTGGTTTTTCCACCCAAGATTATAAGTGTTAGAGTATGGATCATTACCTCGTTGCGGCTAACCCAAGTAATTTACTTGTTCTGTACCACTCGCTTCTAACAAGAAACATTCAGTTGTACCATGGTTGTCCTGCCTACATAATTCACATTATAACTGCATGACCTTGACTGCGGATGAAGAAGCTCCTTGTATGTTGCTCAACTCTTGCTAAGAGCAGCAATCTGTGCTTGTAAGGCTGTCACCAAATCAAGTGGAATCATTCCTTTTTTCTCCATGGATCCTTGTCTGCTTCTTTCATTTAACCACATACAACTGTTACTCGGCAACTCTTCCAAAAATTCATAAGCTGCATCAATGGTTTTCCTCATCGAAGACCCTCATGCAGCTGCATCTATTGTTCCCCTTGTGCTATGAGTTACACCATTGTAGAGTGTCTGTGAAAGAAATTCCCTCGAAAGGTTGTGGTGAGCTAGTTACTCCCAAATAGTGATTTGGCTTGCACTGAGTGAATTATACCATGCCTTTGCCCATCATCAAACATCCCATTAAACCTGAAAGTATCACAAATTTCCAAGAAATTTGGAAGATGGGCATTGGGATCTTTTTTGGACAGCCCATAAAACTATACATTGCTCTAAAGTATATTGAGGAGTGCTGGCTTGATCCTAAAATTATTAGCTTCAATCGTTGGCCTTGTAACTCCTTGAGGACTGAAACTTGGCCTCATAAAGTCCATCAATGTCCTCTCAGGTCCTCCTTGCTCTCCTTCTTCTTCTATATTCCTTTGTATTTTTTCTTAACGTCTAGCTCTTCTTAGCTCTCTTTCGTGCCTTGTAATATCTGAAAGCTTTTCTTCACTAAGCTTGTTAGACCTTCATGTGCTCCTTATGTTCATGCACCTACAAAAATGCAAGGAAAAGTATCAAACACTCTTAAATGAAAGTCATCTACACTAAACAAAATGCTAAACAAAACAATCCCCGATAACGACGCTAAAAACTTGTTGTTTGCAAAAACAGACTACTTGTTTTACGCTAAAAACCGCAAGTATATAAGTCGTTACTTGTAGTAAAAAACAGATATTGCCCCATAGAGATTGCACTTAGGCACCACTTAATTCAAGTTGTGCTTTGTTTAAGACTTAAATTCAGATAATAAATTGAAAAGTAAACTAAATTAAATAAACTAGCAACAATCGAATAATGCAATAATGGAAATCCATAAAGAGAATTAATCAAGTTATGGGAGAGGGGATTTTACCTATCATTAATGCTAATCTAGCCTTTTATGTGTTTACAGGGTGTCAATTCTAGACAATTATAGGATTGATTATTCTCTCTAGAGTTATAATCATTCTCTAATTTGTAAACCCTAATTAAATTATGGAATTACAATCTCTTAATTCACAAATTACCCACAATTCTAATTAGTTCTAAAGCTCTCTAATAAACAATTGGGTCTCGCATGGGATCTCTCTCCATGAAATTACTGACTATATTGATTAATTGATCAATTAGATCACCTAACTCTCGTTAATCCAATCTAATCATTTTCATCTGATTCATCCTCTCGGTTTGTTACCAAAACATGCAAATACATTAATCAATCACAACACCCAAATCAAGTAAACACAATTTAACTAGATTAACATTAAAAATAAACAAAAATCCCAAAGGAAACGCTAGAAAATTATTAACAACTCAAAATCTATAACCATACAACCCATCTCATTCTTACACTTTAAATGAATAAAAAGGTAAATGGGGAGGAAATGACACTTAGGTTGGATGATTCAAGAAAGCAACGACGTCAGGAGATCACCTATTCCGAGAAGCTTCGGCGTCGAAACCTTCCTCTTCATCTTCTTCTTCTTTTCTCTCTCTTCTCTCTCTCTTTCTCTCTTTTGGGTTTCCAAATGTGGGCTGAATGTGGACTCCTCTCTAGGGTTCCATCATTATCCTTTTATAGTCTTTTCCAATTAAGGTCCTAGTGTCTTTCTAGGGTCCGAAATGTCCCTTGAAAACTCAAATCTAAAAGTGACTCTGTGTTTGTCTGCACATAGGCCACGATTGTGGCCCTTAATGGCCACTCTCTATCACGATCGTGGCAAATTCCCCACAATTATGGCCCTATGCTCGAGCCATGATCATGGGCCCATGTTAGTGCTTCTGTTACGATCGTGGTAGATTCCCCACGACCGTGGCCCCATGTTTTGGTTCAATTCTCCTTCAAAACTTTTTCAAGTGTCTTGAAATACTAACAAACTCATCACGACACCTCATATATATAAAATTGAAGCTAAAAAACTTGTTCTCACCAAAAAAACTCTTTAAACAAAAATGTTTATGGACTAACACAATTCTTAACCTAAGCACGTATTAAATTACCTATAAAAATACAATGCAATATCTACATCTATCATGATGTATTATATATGAACCAAAAGCTACCTAAATCCGCCCTCTCTTGGGATACGTGTCAAATTTAGAATAGAGATAAGGCTTCAGATATTTACATGCATTATCTTGCCTTCATCTGATCGGTCCCGTTTCTGGATAAAATAATACTTCTATAATTGTTATTGTTCGATTCTGAAGCAGACAAAGATTCATAATTTCTATGATGGAAAAATTTTTGGTTAAGGGACCGTTGGTTGTCAATTCATGGTGTCCATTTCTGGTTGAATGGATTAATATGATGGACAAGGACAAACGACTTCGACGTCTGAAAGATTTTTCTAATAATCATTCCAGTGGTAATAACTTGAGTATCATCTAATATTTATTGCAAACTTCAAATATTAATCAAAGGATTACGAAAGGAGTATATAATTTAAATCACTTAATACATAGTTTTATGTATCTATCACTAGGTGAACCAGATAATCGATAATGGTACGACACGTTGGATTGTATCTAAAAACATATTATATCATCGTTATTGTGTTATTGGATTATTTTTGTTGTCATACTTATAGTTCAAATTAATTTTATTAGCTTTGTGGACAATTACTTAATAATAAAATTCAATTATCACTGAGTTAACGTTAAATCAATCTATTAACTCATAAATTTAAAAGAAAAACTCTAAGAATCTGTATGTCGTAATAAGCAAAAAAGAGCAAGTATTCGAGTATTCAATATTTCAGTTAGTAAAAATCCTAAACCAACTATAGTTCCTATGTCTTAAAAATAACTAAATAAAATATTGCCCACGTTTTGTCTAGCACTTTGTTTGATTAATCAAACATTTATTTATGAAAATTCATGTCACCATCACTTACACATGATATTAGTTTTAATTATTTTCTTAAAGTTGTTAAAAATTCTCTTAATTTTTCGTAGTTTTTTAATAATCTCAATATGATATTTTTATCAAAAATTAATATTAAAATATCAAATAGAATTTGATGGTGACAATAAAATAAGTTCACAAGTTTATTCTACTGAATTCTCTTATTTAGATATAATATAACATTTTCATATTGTCAATAAATAGCAATCAGTCTTGTTCATTAACATCTCGAAAATATTATGTCATACTTAGGACAATCAAACAAACTCTTACACGGGCTGCCGGCGCTTCATTCATCTTACCATAGACTAGAGCCACTTTTGATTCTGCAATATTTTCTCCCTCAATTACTTCACACTGCAATAGATCAATCTATTGGTAACGATTTATAAATCGTCTCTAAAAGAACACATTTAGCGACGATTTAAGTCTTCGTCACTATAAGTAAACGATTTTGTGATCTTTTAATGAAATGTCAGAAAAGTGAACATATTTTATGACGATTAGGTGATATCATCGCAACAACATCGAGTTTTAACGACGTTTAAGCAATATCGTCGCCAAAACGAAAGATTTTTACAACGATCAGATTTATCGTCGCCAGATGTCGGGGAAATTAATGTAATTGGCGTCGATTAAGGAAAAGCGTCACAAATAGTCAAAGCAAATAGTGACAGAAATATATATTGCATCACCAATAATTGCCTTTTTTGTGACTATTCGAGTAATCGTCGCCCAAGGGACATAGAAATGTAATATTGAGCGATGATACCTGGATATTATTACAAAATGTGTTCTTAATGCGACGATTTATTTAGTTCATCGCTAATTTTTTGCGATGATATTCTAAAGCATCGCAGATGTGCCACATATGGCGACCATTTTGTTAGATTCGTCGCAATTATGATAGCATTTTGCGACGATTATGATTGTCATCACAAATTGTATTTGCTAAATATTTTCCATACCTTTTTAGGTGAATTTTGATAAATTTGTGTATGTGATAGTATTGTTAAAATTAATAATATTTTAGAAGATAGTTTGTTAATGCTATGTGTACTTAATAATCGTAGTTAAGGTTAATTATAATTGACATTTTTATAATCTAGTGAAGATATTTTTTTGTCAAGTTGTTTTCAATGTTAAAAACATATTGTTGAAAAACACATGGTAGGTTATTTAAAATATGAAAAGTAAATATATTTTGGACATAAAAATATTTGTGAACCAAAATGTTAAATTTGAACAGTGCTAAAAATATCATAATTTTAAGTTAACAACTAGTCTTAATCATTAATATTTAGTAACAGTAAAATAATAATTTATCAAAATTTTGGAAATGGTAGCAATATAATATAATGATATATGGTAAGTACAAACTTTTAATTAGAAATTTAAAATTTCTTACAGACATAGAACAACAATAATAACAATAACAATAGTACACAGCCTTACTCCCAATTAATAGAGAGGCTGTTTGAAAATTTCTTACAAATAAAACAATAAATTAAGTTTAAAGCTGAGTCCAGCTGATTGCATCGATAAATGACAATGATATAATTATTTTTTTGGATTCCAAATGACATGAGTGATTTCTTCTTCTTCGTTAGGCCGAGCTTTCCTAATGGTTCATTCTAGTCGAGTGATGACTAAATCTAATTTTTCAGCTACGCGACTCAAACTTCTCGTGACTCTTGCGTGAAAGCAAGGGCACGATTTCAGAAACTAATCTAAACGCCTTAAACTATAGAACTAAACTAATCGCCTCCACGGTAACGATGCCAAAAACTTGATCGCAGTTTTCCGATATGTGTAGTTTTAATTTTTTTGCCTTGATATTCCACAAGCGTATAGGTCGTCCGCGTAGCATCTAAGGTGTTGATTCCACAAGGAGAGTTAATCTAATCCTAAACTCTAAGGCCAAAACAAATTGCAGAAATTCAACTGTAACTAAACTAAAATAATAACGCAATTCAATGAATCAATTCAATTCAAGAATTAATTACTATTTAAGAATTAATCATGAAATATTAACAAATCAGCAAACTGCAATGCACACACCAAGAATCAACCTAAGGAACTACCAAAGACAAAGGGGAAATTTTTACCTATCATCAACACCAACCTAACTAATTATGAAATGTTGGATTATTAGTCTTGGACTATCCTAGGATTGGTTACTCTCTTTCGAGTTATAACCAAAAGCTCTAAATTATAAACCCTAATCAGATTATGAAAAATTGCAATTTCTGAATTCACAATTTATCTAAACCCTAATTAGATCCAAAGTTTTCCACTAGACTACCGGAACCTATGTGAGATCTCTCTTCAAACAATTACCGATTTGATTGATTCCTCGTTGTTATTAAATTGCCTAACTCTCGTTAGCCCAATTTAATTATTTTTCATCGGTATACCCTCTCAATCTATTACCGATTTGTGAAAATGCAGAAATCATTCACAATGAATCTAATTCACATAAGCAATCATATTTTTATTGAATCAAAGATAAAAATAACCCGAAGGTGAGTTTAGACAATCCTCAACATTCATAAATCCTATCTCAAAAACTATTCCAATTCCATACATAGATAAAAATAGAAATACACTGGAAAATAGATTTGGATGGATGATGGAGGTAGCAACGACAGGAAACCTCCTGTTCCGGGAAGTACTTCGTGTATGCTTCTTCTCCACGTCTCCCTTCCTTCATCTCTTTCTCAATCTCTCGATGAACTCTCTCTAGGGTTTCGTGATGGTGGCTGATGCAAGAAGCTCCTCCCTCTCTTTTTTCTCATTCCTTATATAGTTAATGTGTTCTAGGCAGCCCTTCGGGGTCAAAAGGTCCAAAAAATCCCTCAAAACTTGACTTTTCTGTGTGTCTAGGCGTCTTCCCAACGTAGGACACAATTGTGGCCTCTTTTCAAAAAAATCCCTCAAAATTCGAATTTTCTGTATGTCTGGGCAACTGCCCGACGAAGGCCACGATCGTGGGCCGCTTGTACGCTTTCTGTCACGATCTTGGCAGGTAGGCCATGATCGTGGACGAAGTCTTACACTTCTGTCTTGCCACAATCGTGGGCTGTTTCCCTTGCTTCTGTCATGATTATGGCATATAGGCCACTATCGTGAGTTGTTCTTTCGGTCCAAGTCTCTCCAAAACTTCTTCGTTCTTCGCTGTTATCCCTGAAACACTAACAAACACTTCAAGATACCTCAAAGACATAATAATTAAGCTCAAATGCTTTATTAACCCATAAAAACACTTAAACACAAATAATTCACAAATTAACACAATTCTACCGAAAATACATACTAAACAATCAAATAAACAAATAATCACATATCAAACTATACCCTAAAACAAGATGCATTTCACACTTATCAACATCCCTACACTTAAACGTTTACTTGTCCTCAAGCAAACAAAATAACAAACACATACTAATTCACACAGCACACAATGTAGTAATGAGACAATGGCTTTCAATTTCATGAAATAAATTTAATTTAAAACATAATCATTCAAGTCATTTCAAATTATTAACATGAAAAATCAATGCTTGGGGCTCTGAACTAAATATACATATTAATCTAGACTCAAGTGTTAAATTGTTTACCCTTCTCAATTGCATGCACTCATTAATAATTCTTTGGTCACTCAACTCTGTAACTAATCCTAAGAACTTTTGCATGAAAAGTCAAACTATTACAAGTTCGGTAGGTTTTATTCGAAAACACATTTTTAGTTTTATTAACTTTTTATGAATATGGACTTAGTCTTTTTACGTGGAGGCAAACATTGGTAATGAATGTTGATCAGGTTACTCAACCAAATTATGTTTTTTATTAAGCTGCTTGGTTGGAATGTCATTCTAGCCTTTCTATGCGAAGGCACACATTTGTGATGCGTGTCGATCCAGTTACTCAGCTATATCACGTTCTTAACTGGCTACTAGCTCTATTCATAACCCAAAGGCCAACGGAATAGTTACTTATTTTTAAAAATAACAATTTTTTAATTGCCTACCTTATTGCTTTAGCTACTTGTTTTCATGAAAAAATATTAGCAAAGCTATTTTGGTTAAAAGGCCTCAAATTATGAATGAATGTGACAATTTAGAGGGCTACACTTAAACACTAAATCCTAATTAAGCTGCATATTTAATCAAAGAACCTCAGTTCACTAATTCTGTAAGTTAATAATTCTCTATATCCTAATAGACCATGTTTAAAATTAAATCAATTTCAATTCATCTAAGCCATTGACACATTCACACGATTCACAGAATGCAACCTAACAACTATAATATGCAAAATTCACATTCAAATAAACACATAACCCTCCCCACACTTGAATAACGCATTGTCCTTAATGTGAGAAGGTTATAACAAACACACATAAAGACAGAAGAAATATAAATTAAAGTAAAATAAAAAATAACAATAAAAATAAAAATAAAGCCTTTTTTTTTTAAGAAAGGGTTTAGAACAAGGTTTATGGTGATGGAGGTTACGATGGGGTTGGAGGTGGCAGATAGCAATGAATACGATGTATGTCCGGCCCTGGTGTCATTGGTTTCGGGCCATCTCCTCCATCCTTCTGGAGTTCTCTGCAAGTGTATGAAGTTGAATCACACGTTAGTAATATAATAATCAATACACAAGAAGGGGGGTTGAATTGTGTTATCATTTTCGTTAAACCCTTCTTAAAAATTATTCGATTCAAAAAACTTTTGTACTTGAAGATTCTATGAAAAACTTGCGTTACTTGAAAAATAAGCTTGCAGTAAGTAATAGAGAGTGTAGAGA
>JAOQMQ010000194.1:22259896-22279749 GCA_027563845.1 Erythroxylum subrotundum
GGTTATATTTCGTCTGCTTTTCTTCTTTTTGGTTGTCATCAAAATCTTTCAATACGTAAAGTCATTTTGACTTAACAGTCTTAAGTTTCTAATGCCTCCAAAATCATTTACTTTGGTTCAGTGATTCAAAAGATATAATTCAAACATTTTTGGACTGCTCTTGTCCAAAAAAGTATACTATACACAACTTCCATCTAAAATTTAAACATCTTAGAGGCTGAATTAGATTCCAATTTCTTCATACCATTTGTAGCTCCATATATCTAGTTTACCACAAATTAGAAATCATCTCATTTGGAGTTCGACTGATCCCGAAATCATCAAAATACTGAAGTATGTTCAGTGGGATAACACCAATTCATATTATTTAAGAATACACTCACTGTACTAGTCCCACTCTTTTCACTCAATCTTTCTTACTTCATTTTAGATAGCTTCGATTTTTGGTGGAGATGTAGAGAAAAGTCTTATGAATCCAATGGTTTAAGAATCAAGTCATTTAGAGGTCTAGTGAAGAAGTTATGGTCAAAAGAAACAACCATATTTATGACCTCAATCAAATTGAACCTATTTTGGCGCGATTTCCATAACTTTATGAAATAATGTTGGATTGATCTCGTTTTTGCACTATTGGAAAGAAGACTTCTAGATCTACAACTTTCATGAAGACCTGGAAGACAAATTCTATCTTCTGAAGGATCACAAATAGAGTAGAAGATAGAAGATAAACAGTAACTGAGACGATATGATGAACAGTAACTTCGTCTTAGATGAACAGTAACTAAGACAATAGGATGAACAGTAACTTTGTCTTAGATGAACAGTAACTAAGATGATAGGATGAACAGTAGCTTCGTCTTAGATGAACAGTAACTAAGATGATAGGATGAACAGTAACTTCGTCTTACTTTTGTATCGTCTTACTTTCACTTCGTCTTACTTTGCTTCATCTTACTTTCACTTCATCTTACTTTTACTTCGTCTTACTTTCACTTCGTCTTACTTTTGTATCGTCTTACTTTGCTTCCCAGAATATCTCCACTTATAAAGATCATGACTTTTAACTCAGATGTCCAAAATTTTCATACTATATACCGTTGGAAAGATAAAAGAAAGGTCTACAACTTTTCAGAAGGCAACTTTACTAAAATCTATTTATATCAATCCCAAATTTGCCCCTAAAGTACAAAGACAAATTTTCCATTCATACACCAACGTACTGCACCCAATTCTTAACTTCATGAAATTTTAAGACTCTTAGCGACAGAATTGAAATTCGATGTCTTCATAAGAAATGTATCCATACGTTTCTAGTTTAATCCAAATTAAGAATCATCTCGTTTAGATAACTAGAGAAAAAGTCATGGCTAACAGATCGAAGCACACTCAGTGAACATTTTTCCAGATCACTACCAAATTTGTTTCTAAATCTTTTCTTAGCACAACTCATACCAAGATCACTCTTTCTATTCCCTCTACTTCTCATTTTCAATAAAATCACATTTAACATCAATTATACCTGGAAGTTGTCAATGAATGCATGTGCCACTTTTTATGTGCAAACATTCAATATTTATGTGCATATATGCTAACATTATGCATGAGCAAGAAAATGCATTTCCTTAATCTCTCTTTGAGCTCCCATGTACTGAAATTTCGGGTCCTAACCCTTAATATGGGGACGGAATGTTACAAGGTCACCTTATATTTTTAATTCTAAATCACATTGTGTCATTCCACAATTTAGATTTATCATCATCTTTAAAGTCTAAGTCTTCTAGTAATGCATATCATTGTAACATGAGTAATGAATTATCTTTTTCTAAATCATCCTTTATTTCTCATCATCCTTTTGAAATCATTTCACAAGTGTATGGACATATCTTATCACTTCCCATTATGGCTTTAAATATTACGTTCTATTTGTTGATCATTATACCCAGTATTTAGTTCTATCTTTTAAAACAAAAATTAGAAGCCAAAGATATATTCCTAAGATTTAAAGCTATTGTCGAAAAGCACTTCAATCATGTCATCAAAACTTTATAATAGAGTTAAATTCCTTTCCTTGTCACACTTTTTATCCATTAATGGATATATCTCTCATTTTTAAATCCCCACCACATGCACCAAAACACAATGACTTTACTAAAAGAAGACATCTTAACATTGTTAAAATATGTTTAACTAACTCATATATCCATTCCTTATATGCTTTAGTAACATGCATTTGGTACTTTTGTATATTTAACTAATAGAAGGCGTACTCAAACTTTAGATCTTGATTCACTATATGAGAACATTTTTGGCACAACATCAAATTATACAAAATCAAAATATTTGGTTATTTATACTATGCTTAGCTTTGTCCCTGTACCAATCATAAGATTGAAGAAAGATCAAAGTCATGTGTGTTCTTTGGAAACTCATTAATACAAAGTGCTTATCTTTGGGATAATTCAACCTTTGCTAAAATATATACATTAAGACATGTAAAATTTGTTGCATTAGTGTTTCCTTTTAAAACCTTAAATCATATTCATCGACATATGATTCCATTACCTTATTAACTTAGATTCCTCCACTTTTAGCCACTCATTTTTCCATCTATTGGTTCAACCTCTAATCAACCTTAACCTTAGTGTGAAGCTTTAACTTAGGTAAACCAATTTGTAGCTTCACCTGAAACCATTAACTTACTAATAACATCCACTCAAATATAAGCCAAAAATAACATCCAGAAACTTGTTTAACGTTTAAAACTTATCACTTGCTTGCAAACCTTTGGAAACTTTGAACCAACAATGGCCACTCAAGCCATCAAAGATCTAACATGGCATCAAGCAATGTCAGAAGAATATGATGCTTTGGTTAGAAATGGAACATAAAAGTTAGTTACATATGATTTTATTTAAATTGTAGTTGGTTGAAAATGTATTTTCCATACTAAATATAATTATGATGGCTCAATTGGAAGGTTTAAAGTATAGATAGTTACAAAAGGATTCCATCAAAGGCTATGAGTTTATTACCATAAAACATTCAGCCCTATTATCAAATTACTAATAGTGCATCTTGTGCTTAGTCTTACAATCAGTAATAGATAGAAATAATGCATTCTTGCAAGGTTATCTTTATGGCACCGTTTACATAAGTCAACCCCCAAGGTTCATTTATCAAGATTGGCCCCGTTATGTTTACAAATTACAAAAAACAATTTACAGACTGAATAAGCTTCCATGTTTGGTATCATAAGTTAGAGCATTTCCTTCTCAAGTTTGTATTTCATAATTATCATTATGATACCTCACTTTTCATTTATAATTGCAATGGTCAACACCTGTACTTATTAGTGTATGTGGATGACATAGTAATTACTCCGAGCAACAATAAATTATTGGATCAATTTGTGAAGTCCTTAGCATAAAAATTCTCCCTTAAGGATCTTACTCCACTATTATATTTTCTAAGAGTAGAAGTATTCTTAACTAAAAGGGATCCTCTTATCTTAAAGAAAATATATCATTGATCTACTTACAAGAATAATTTTATTGCCATTATCAAATACTATAAATTTAATAATAATTTTTATAAAAATACCTAATTTCAAAAATCATGCAAAAACAATAGAAATTTCTAGAACCTTAATAAGACATTACAGAACTAATATCCACTAACTAGACCTACACAATCAAGTTGGCATTATTTATTGTAACATGATGTGGGACTAATCGAAAAAATTGATATGTTAGCCGAATCCCTCAAAACTCAACATTTTAGAGTACCTAAATTGTTTATTTATTGACAATTTTTAAAAAGAAGATTTAAGGAAAATACAAAAAAGAGAAGAGAAGAAATTCTTGTAGTAATTACGATATTTTTAAAGAGTTGTTTAACGTATTTTAGAGTATGTTCTGCCAATCATTTTTCAAGGTACCTTCATATGCAGTTAAGACTTTCTAAGTTAATTATTTTGTATTTTACATATTAAATATTTCAATAGTGTTAGTTAATTATTTACATCCTTTAATTTTTATGGATTTGTGGAGAACCTTAATTTTGACTATTCAACGTAATTAGGTTTTTGTTAAATTGATAATTCTGAGGATTGAGTTAAGTTTATGTGAATTTAAGTATTTTATATGAATTATGGACAGTCAAAAATTAATATGCGTGTGGTGTACAATTTAGAGCGTCAATAACTACTAATAATTACCTTGAATTATATTATCTTGTATCATATATATGTTCTTAAGGAATTACAATTTTGAATATGTGTAAGATGTGGTGATGAGTTACAATTGCCCTACTATTCAACATCAGATGGGGCATACAGACAATCCTTTGTTATGATAAATGATACTAAAACAAAATCAGATATGTACTTCTATTGTTTGGAGTGTTTTATTCTAGCTTATCATTTTTCGTTGGAGTGTATCAGTTTTATATTGCAAGTCTTATTGGAAATAGACCAAAACATTAGTCTGAGAATAATAAGAAAAGTTTGTCTATTGTTACTCAAATAGAAGACTCGATATACAGAAATACAAGCACAAAAAATAGAAAATAACCAATATATAAAAATAGAAGGACAAAAATATTTAAAAAATCAAGAGTAGATTTACAACTAATTATTCTGAATAAATCAAATATTCAGCATAATATTTTATTGATATTGTACTTTCAGTCTTGATATTATAATTGACAAACAATCCCGTAACTATTTCTTAGAAGTTTTCAAAAAATTACAATAAACTTGAAAGAATAATCTTATGGTCCTAACATTTTATTAATTAGAACATTTCTATAAAGTAAATGAAAATATTATAAATTATCTAACTTGTTACAATTTAATAATTATTGTACAAAAGATGAAGGACTCTAAAACAATTTAATTTTGATATATGTACCATTTAACATTCAAGTACATGGCTAGATTTATATGAATTAACTCAATCCATTTAGCTCGACAGGTTAAATCTAAAATTAAAAATTTGAAATCTAAAAATTAGTTCATTTATGGGATTTAGATTTAAAACTTAACATAAAAATTAAGAGACGAATTTCGAGTATATAAAAAGAAAAAGAAAAGTATACATGATCATATATATATATATATATATATGAAATTTAAAATTACTTTAGATATATATTTTATATTAATTGATATATATTTAATATTGCATTATTTAAACAAAATTGTGAAATTTTAGAGTTATTTATTTATTTTAATTTTGTTACAAATTATGATTGATATTTCACATATCTTATTCTAAGATATTATATTTATTTCTAAATAATTTTATGGAGCAATAAATAATATATATTTATTGAAAAGTTTAAAAAATTATAACTTTATAGACTAGACTTAAATTGAAATTTTTTTATAGTGGATCAAATTTAAAATTAAAAATGATATCTATGTTGGGAGTCAGATTGATTATGAACTAATTTGAAATGCAATTTAATTAAAGTCCACTCAGTTCATATATAGAGGTCCAGTGGTACTCTATTTGCAGGAATAACATGATATCTTTTTAGTAGGTTAACATTAGCAAACCCATCACTTATTAGGTTAAGATTAGCAAACCCATCGCTTGTTAACCAGCAGTTCTGTATACTTTCCTTTTATGATCTATACATAAACCCCTATGATTTTTTATTAAAATCTACTAACTTAAATTATATGGCAATATATATGTTAGGCCACTCGTGTCCTTATATTTATTTATCTCTGGGTGGCCAAATGATTGAAAATTCATAATATTATGACATGCTAAGGTGTATTATCATCCGTACTGTATTATTGGGTTATTATTTAACTAACAATCATTTCTCATGTTTGTTGTAGTGTATATATACGTATATCCCCTTACCCTCTGCGACTGCAATCTGCAAGGTTCCCAAAGAAAGCGAAATGATGGACACAACCATTTTCCTTGCAATTTCTTTTATGTTCCTGTTTCTCGCCCAAAGATTCCACCGAGCAAGGACGATAAGGAAAAATCTGCCTCCGAGCCCACCTGGGCTTCCAATCGTTGGTCACCTCCATCTCCAAGAGCCACCTATGTATCTCACTTACTACAATCTAGCCAAAAAATATGGACCAATCTTCTCCCTCCGATTTGGGTCACGAACAGTAGTTGTTGTATCGTCGACGTCCACCATTGAAGAATGCTTCACCAAAAATGATATTGTTCTTGCCAATCGCTCAAACTTGCTCGTGGGCAAGTACTTAGGTTACAACTACACCGCCATAGACCATGCACCATATGGCGAGCATTGGCGCAACCTCCGACGTATTAGTGCGTCGGAGTTCCTATCAAATAGTCGGCTGAACTTACTCGAAAGCATTAGAAAAGACGAAGTCAAGCAACTTGTAACCAAGCTATCACGAGAATCGATGCATGACTTCGCTAAGGTAGAGTTGAAATCAGTATTTCGTGATCTGTCTTTCAACATTTTGATGAGAATGACGGCTGGTAAGAGGTATTTTGGTGACGATGTTAATGAGGAAGAGACAAGGGAGTTTCAGAAGTTAATGATGGAACTACCCTCCTTTTACGATACCTCCAATCCAAGAGATTTCTTCCCCATCTGGAGTTGGATTGATGGCGGCCGTTTTGAGAAGAAGTTGAGGAATGTTTACCAAAGAATGGATAATTTCATGCAAAATTTAGTTGAAGAGTGCAGAGACAAGTTGCATCCTGGGAGTTTGGAAACTTTTGTTAACAATTTACTTATGTTGCAAAAGTCAGATTCCCAGAATATCACTGACGAAATTATCAAAGGATTCATATCGGTAAGCGCACTATACATAGAACATCGAATAGTGATCACTGTTTATCATGGTTCTAAAATCAATCATAGCATTTGCAGTGATGGTAAGCACATTAACGTTATGACTAATAATGTGATGTGGACTAATGAGTTTAGTTTTCGTGAGTGCCTAGGATGGAAGTAGTCAAATCAAAGTATTAGTAAGAAAAAAAAATCTGTGGTGATATGTCATGCATCAGATTTATTAATTAGATCTAAACTTGATTATTACCCCTTTATTAAGCACAATTAGTACTTCTTCACACTTTGTTGTCTTCCTTCATTCTTTAGAGTATGATATTTGCGGGGACTGAAGCAATATACGTAACGTTAGAATGGGCAATGGCTTCGGTGCTCAAGGATTCCAAAATACTGATTAAATCCAGAGAAGAAATAGATAATATTATCGGTCAAGATTGCATACTAGAAGAAAATGATCTTTCTAAGCTACCTTATCTTCAAAACATCATTTTAGAAGCACTACGAATGTTTCCATCAACTCCTGTTATGGATCCACACATGGCATCAGAAGATTGCACCCTAGCTGGCTATAACATCCCACGAGGCACGGTTGTATTGGCTAATGCATGGGCTTTACACAGAGATCCCAGTGTCTGGGAAGATCCGAACACTTTTAAGCCCGAAAGGTTCGAAGGGATTGGAGATGGAGCGATAAAAAATTTTATTCCTTTTGGAATGGGAAGAAGGTCTTGTCCAGGAATGAACCTAGGTTATCGTGTTTTGGGCTTGGCTTTAGGTTCATTGATTCAATGCTTTGATTGGAAAAAGGTCCCTGGTGACGATATTGACATGAGAGGAGGGAGCGGATCCACCATGCCAAAGGTTATCCCTTTGAAAGCAATGTGCAAAGCTCGTCCCGTTGTGAAGAAGATCCTATCTTGAGCTGGAAAATTCCCACATCCAGTTATGTATTATTATGTTTTTATATGAATAAATTTACTTTAATGCTTTTAAATATTCATATATGGATTAAGCAATGTCATTATTGCTTTCTTGGCAGACAGAATTGGTTCTGAAAAGAGTATACAAGATTTTACTCTTTTTCTGATAAAGTGGCTTGAATAATTGCAAAGGACAAATGCTAAGTTGATGTCTTTCTTTAAATCGATTGCAATTTCATGAGTGTGGCATTCTTTATCATAATTACAAATTATTTCAGTCTCATTTTTCGTAGACAAATCACGTAAACATGTTGATATATTCCCTTTTTTATTGACATTGTTACGTAGACAAACTTCTTAATTGACATTATTTCATTCAGACTTATTTTCTTAGCAGTTGATTACCCTCTTCTCTTAGCGGTCTCATCAGCAATTTCAGATGTAATCTCATCAGCAATTTCAGATGTAATCTTTTTTAACAAATGATTGATCAACTCATCAAATAGATCGAGTAGTGGCTTGAAGAGACAGTTTCTGAGATGCCACTTCCTCCGAATATGATCAGGAGCATAGTTTGCTTCTTGTTATTACCGGAACCTTTAGTATGCCGGTGGCATTTGGTGGGAGTCTCGTTATCCTTTAGCTTGATTCCTATGATAGCCAGGATATATTAAGGAATTTAAATTTATTGCTAAGCTGCTTTAACTAGTGATGTATTAATTAACACAAAAAACAAAGAAATTATCTGCTAAGCATGATTGTCGATATATATGAATTGCTGGTCAAGTTGTAGTTTAATGTGAGTTTTGAACCGAATGAAGGTGGCTAGAGCTTCAGATTTAAGTTTAAAAGGATAAAACCATGTAAACCTTGAGTATGCATCAATAAAGATGAGATAATATTGGTGACCCTCACTAGATGGGTGGGGAAAGGGTCCCCAAATATTCGAGTACACAATTTCAAGAGGTTTAGTGGCAGTGATATCATGTGTGTCAAAAGGAAGTTGATGTGATTTACCTTGCCTATATGAGTTACAGAATTGAAGATTACTTAGATCAAACTTTAAGTTCATTGATTTTGAAATCAAATTTAGTACATGTTTGGACGGATGACTAAGTTTAGTGTGCCAAACATTGGCAGATTTTTTAACATTGTAAGCTTCACATTTGTTGAATACATGAGCAGTAGAAGTTTGAGGAGAAAGGGCCTGAGATGAACCAAAGAAAGAAGTTGAAAAAGCAGACTGTGATGGAGTGGTAGCTTTAAGACTGAAGAGCCCATCTCGAAGCACTCCTCTAAGCAGAAGTTTCCCTGAAACCTTGTACTTAAACAAGCAATAATTGTCAGTAAATTCTACTGTGATCTTGTTATCCTTTGTGAGTTTAGAGATACTCAAAAGATTTTTAGTTATTTGAGGAACATGAAGAATTTCTTTAAAGGCTAAGGGGGTGTGATTGTTATCATGAAAACGAATGGAAGAAGAACCAGTATGAGCTGTGGAGAGAGTATTGCCATTACCCACAGTGAGATGATCCTTGTCTCCATATGCTGAGCTGTCTGTGAGATTGTTCAAATCAGAGGTGACATGGTGTGTAGCACCACTGTCAACAAACCATGTTGAGTCACTTCCAGGATCTGTAGGAGTGTAGGAAGGGGGCTGATTGTGAGCAATGAAGGTCTGTGGACCAGATCTGTGATGCTGAAAGCTACTTGAGGCATTATGAGACTGAGGTTGTGATTGCCAATTTGGTGAGCTCTATGAACCTTGCCAAGTTTGATCAAATCGCTTATAATATTTGAGAGCATCATGACCAGGCTTTTGACATAATTGACAAAAGATTCTTCCAGCTCCAAACCATCTACCTCTACCTCCTCTGCCTCTATAGCCCAATCTACATCCATGATGTGGCTATCTATTGGAGTTGTTATTTGTGTTATAAGTAGCAATGTTAGCTGTAGGTATAGTGGCAGTAGTTTGTGTAGATAGAGTATTAAGTTGTTCAATCCGAGTATCATGCATCATTAAAGTATACCGAGTATCTTGTAAAGTAGAAGTTTTCATAGTTTGGGAGAGAAAAATAATTACTGGATCATATTCATGTCCTAAACCATTTAAAGCACTTAGAATAAGTTCATGCTCAGGGGCCATGACCTGCAACTAAGAGAGAGTCTCCAATTGATTTAATCTTCTGCATGTAATCTGAAATACTACGGGCACCTTTTTGTATTGTAGAGAGTTGTTGCTTGAGCTGCAAGACACGAACCATGGATGTTTGTACATACAACCTCTCAAGTGTTTGCCATACCTCAAGTGAAGTGGAAGAAGTGTTAACCTGTCCAATCAAATAATCACCAATGGTGGAAAACAACTAGCAGAGAAGGAGCTTATCAGAACGTTTCCAGTCTCGAAAATCTGGGTTTGATGAAGGCTGAGCTTCGGCAGTGATGGAAGATGTAATAACAACTGGATTTGGTGGTGAAATGCCTGATGTGATGAAAGCCTCAAGCTCCAAGGCACGTATAGCTGCTAGAACCTGTGCACACCAGTTGATGAAATTATTTCGATCCAACTTAATGGGTAAGTTGAAATTGAGTGTTTTGGCAAGTGCAGAGAAATCAAGAGAGGGCATAGTTGTGATGGTTTGATTTTGTTGAGAATCAGGAGGATGATTGGCAGAAGAAGAAGCTTCTGAAATGTGAGCCATGGACGTTTGTCCTTTATAGCTCTGATACCATGTAAGAAGATGAAACAAATTTTTATGATGTAATCGCCACACTTTTTCTTTTCATTAATTGAGTATATATACAGGGATTTGTATATCTGTATAGCTAAAGTTTGTTACAACAGAATTGTGGTATTGTATATGTTGCAGGTGCATCCCTTTATTGTGAGGGAGCTGAATATTTAGGCTGGAGCTGAATCTGGATCTAGGACTTGGGCTTGCAGCATTCTTTTTGCTATCTGTACACGAGGATAATTTGTCTCTTATAGTGGTGACTTAAAGGACTCTACCGTATTCAATTTTTCCCTTGTGAAAAAATCAATGTTTTTAAAATTAAGTTGGAAGTTAAACTGATAAAACAAGAAATTTAAAATTTAAAAAGTTCAATCGATCGATATAAAATTAGTTAAAGATTGAAAACTGTTAAATACAAATTAATTTGTTTATTTTAGTTTTTATATTTTAATTTATAAAAACTAACTGATTAATTAATAAATTAATAGATTTCTAACAACAAAAAAATATTAAACTAAATCAAACTAAAAAATTAGCTGATTTAAAATTTTTACTATAAAATTAATCGAATCGATTCATTTTTTAAAACATTATAAAAATGAAACATTCTCTATGATTAATATCGTTACTGGTTTGAATTTGCTAAGCATAGTCGAATACGTTCAATGCTAATTATAGATGCTAGATAGAGTGCTATTAAAATGACATATGCTTCTTTTAGAGTGCAAACTGTCAGAATAGTTTCAAGTTCCAGTTTAAATATGAGAGCGAATCAAATGATAGTCTGGAAAAAGGGGAAAGTTTTGTTTACTGCATTAACTCGAACATTTAAGAAAAAATAAATATGTACCATACGATGTCTCCACTTGTAAAAGTAAATCTAAAAATTCTTGAAAATTACAATCAGAAAATACCATAATTTAAATTAAAAAATGACTTAAAATTAAAGAGTAAAAATTATGATAAGATTTACTTGTTAGGTTTTGTCCTTTCTTTAGGAGCTGTTAATAAAATCTTTGCTTTTATGGGATTCTTTCTTGTTTGAATTGGTCTTTTTAGGTTAGGTGTGACTGAGATTTATTTGTTGATTTTTGTATTTAGTTCCATTTGTAACGCTGTTTAATAGCCTATTTTGCAAGTTGAGATAAACAATATTTTTTCTCCATATTTCTTCTATTTATGATCAACTCTTTACAGATAACATTTAGTGTCAGAGCCTCCTCGCCAGGCCTGATGAATAGAAGTTGCAATCTTTCTACGTGAGAAGAAATAGAAGAATGGCGATAGAGAGCTCTTTCCTGTAATACAAGCATGGGTTCAAAGAAGCTGGAAAGGAAGAGGCATACAAGAGATAATGCTAACTGAAAATGACAACATTATTATTACCTTTAGTGCAAAATCAGAGGCTCTAAAATTGATAGAAGAAGGACCATGGCACATCTCACAGCTTCCATTATTCCTCCAGAACTGGCAACTTGGTATGGAATTAAAAAAAATAGAGTAAAGAACAGTCCACTATGGGTGAACATCCACAATATTACCTTGGAATATTGCACCACCAAAGACCTAAGCTTGCTAGCAAGCTACTTGGAAAAACCAATATGCTGTCAACAATTGTAGCTGTCAATAATTGTTGCTGGCTGTCAACAATTGTTGGCTGGTAGGCACCGAAT
Organism: Erythroxylum subrotundum; assembly: GCA_027563845.1. Classification (NCBI taxonomy): domain Eukaryota; kingdom Viridiplantae; phylum Streptophyta; class Magnoliopsida; order Malpighiales; family Erythroxylaceae; genus Erythroxylum; species Erythroxylum subrotundum. The sequence goes on from JAOQMQ010000194.1 coordinate 22,272,029, forward strand.
GGATAGTACAGCCAAAGACACTCCTGCCCATAAAAAGGCAGGAATAGCATGAAGAATTACACAACAAGCAGAGAAGAGAAGAGATAAGTGAGGTGAGAGAGAAAAGAAAGAGAAAGAGAGACAAAAAATATTTTGTATATTTTTTGGTTTAGTTTTTCCTTGTAATTCTCCAGTTTTTCTTAGTAGTAAAAGTCTTCTATCCTTGCCCGTGATTTTTTCCCTAATTTAGGGGTTTTTCACGTAAAATCTATGTGTTCATTGCTATTCCTTAGTCCTATTTAGCTGTGAACCTGCTCTAATCCGGTCTATTTTCATAACAAGTGGTATTAGAGCAAGGTGAGAAAATTACGACGAATTTTTTGGCGTAATCTGTTCGGAGTTCCGATGAGTACAATAGTAACCAAAAGAAGCAATAGCAGCAAAATTTGAGATTGAAAAGTTCAATGAGAGTAATTTCTCATTGTGGAAGTTGAAGATAAAGGCAATTTTGAGGAAAGATAATTGTCTGATGTCCATTAGTGAACAGCCAGCTGGAGTCATAGATGAAAAATAAAACGAGATGGACGGGAATGCTGTAACTAATCTTCACCTAGCTTTAGATGATGGAGTATTATCCAGCGTAGAGGAAAAGAAGAATGCGAAGGAAATATAGGATCACCTCACAAAACTGTAGGAGGCCAAATCACACCACAACGTAAAGAGGAAACTATACACTTTTGGCATGGTGGAATCCACTTCGGTGATGAAGCACTTAAATACTTTAAATACTCTATTTTCCTAACTCACATCATTGGAACACACAATAGAGATACGTGAACGTGCACAAATTCTACTCAAAAGTCTACCAGATTCGTATGATCAACTTGTCATCAATTTAACAAACAACACAGACACTCTAGTCTTCAACAATATTGCAGCTGCTATTTTAGAAGAAGAGAGTCGGCGCAAAAGTAAGGAAGATAGGCTGGCAAATTCGCAACAAGCGGAGGCCTTGGTAGTGACGAGAGGAAGATCAATGGAACGTGGCCCAAGTGGGACTCATAGCCATAGTAGGTCCAAATCCAGGAGTAAGAAGAATTTCAAGTGCTACAATTGTAGCAAGAAAGGACACCTGAAGAAGGATTGTTGGAATCTGAATAAGAAAGATTCTATTCCTCAAGAAAATGCGGCAAATACTTCAGATGATGGAGGTGTAATGGTCTGTGAAGCAGCAACGACTATTGGAGGTAAGAGAAGATTTATTGATGTATGGCTTCTCGATTCAACAGCTACTTTTCATATGACCTCACGAAGAGAATGGTTCTATCAGTATGAATCTGTCTCCGGGGGATCTGTGTATAGCTATAATGATCAAGCTCTAAAGATTGTTGGTATCGGCACCATCAAGTTAAAGATGTATGATGGGATAAGTCAGACTATTGAAAAAGTGCAACATGTGGAGGGCCTGAAGAAGAATTTGTTTTTTGTAGGACAACTGGATGATCTCGATTTCAGATTTAAGATTCAAAACAAGATCATTAAAGTGATTAAAGGAGCGCTGGTATTTATGAAAGTAAAGAAGATAGTTGCAAATCTGTACATGCTGAAGGGAGTAATTTTGCAAGAAGGAGAGCATCCGTTGCGGTGACTAGTTTAGACCACAAGTCTGCAATGACGTGGCATAAAAAGCTTGGACATATGTCAAAACAAGGAATGAAGATACTTGCAAAGAAAAATCTACTTCCAGGTCTCACAAAGGTATCACTACCCTTCTGCGAGCATTGCATTGTGAGTAAGCAACATCGATTGAAGTTCAACACATCAAAGTTCAGAAGCAAAGAAATTCTAGAATTGATCCACTCTAATGTATGGTAAGCACCAGTTACGTCCTTAGGAGGAGAAAATTTCTTTGTATCATTCATTGATGATTATTCAATGAGATGTTGGGTGTTTCCTATCAAGAGGAAGGTAGACATGTTTCCAAATTTCAAATTTTACAAAGCGCAGGTGGAACTCAAATCTGCTAAGAAGATTAAGTGTTTGCGCTCAAATAATGGAGGCAAATATACTGGGAAACAATTTGATGAATTCTGTAAACAAGAAGGCATTAAAAGGCAGTTCACGACATCATACACTCCTCAACAAAATGGATTAGCTGAGCGAATGAATAGAACTCTGTTGGAAATAACAAGAGCGATGTTGAGAACTGTAAGCTTAGATAAGAAATTTTGGGCAGAAGCAGTCAATACCGCCTGTTATGTGGTGAATCGAGCTCCATCAACTACAATTGAGTTGAAGACACCGATGGAAATATGGACTGGTAAACCAGTGGATTATTTTCCAAATTCCATATATTTGGAAGTCCTGCTTATGTTATGTTCAATGCCCAAGAAACTACGAAGTTGGATCCAAAATCTAGAAGATGCATTTTTTTAGGGTATGCTGAAGGTGTGAAGGGGTATTGTTTGTGAGATCCCACTGCTCAAAAGATTATTATTAGCAAATGTTATCTGCATGGACGATAAAGATTAAGAGCAAGCAGAAAATGTTGGCACTGTACAAGAAAATCCAAAAACTACAACAGTACAAGTGGATAGGGAAGTTGATCAAAATGATTCTTATGAAGCTGCACTAGAGCACGAGGAGTAAGATCCAGTTGAATATGATGTTCCAGATACTCGGAGACCAACTCACATAAGAAGAGCACCGAACTGGCACTCAAATTATATTATGGAGAGCAATATTACATACTGTCTTTTAATTGAGGATGGAAAGCCATCAACTCTTCAAGAAGCAATGAATAGTTCAGATGCATCTCAGTAGATGGCAGCATTGCAGGAAGAAATTGAAGCTCTACATAAGAATAAGACATGGGAGCTGGTATCACTACCATAAGGAAGAATGCCTATTGGTAATAAATGGGTTTATAAGATCAAGCAGAGTGGTGACAATCAAGTAGAGCGATATCGTGCTATATTGGTGGTAAAAGGATATGCTCAGAAAGAAGGTATTGATTTTAACGAAATATTTTCTCCTGTGGTTCGAATCACTACAGTTCGAGTAGTTCTGGCAATGTTTGCTATATTTGACTTGCATTTTAAGCAGTTAGATGTGAAAACTGCATTTATTCATGGAGATCTTGAAGAAGAAATTTATATGCTCTAAACAGAAGGTTTTGAAGAAAAAGGGAAAGAGAACTTGGTTTGTAGGTTGAACAAATCTCTATATGGTTTAAAGCAGGCACCGAGGTGTTGGTATAAGGGATTTGATTCCTTCATCATGAGCTTTGGATACAACAGACTGAATATAGACCCTTGTGCATATTTCAAGAGGTTTGAGAAAGATGATTTTATAGCCTTGCTGTTGTATGTAGACGACATGTTGGTAGCAGGCCCCAATAATAATCGTATCAAAGAATTGAAGGCACAGTTGGCTAAGGAGTTTGAAATGAAGGACTTGGGACTAGCAAACAAGATTATAGGGATGTAAATTCACTGAGACAGAAATAATAGGAAGATTTGGCTTTCTCAGAAGAATTATTTGAAGAAGATCTTGAGACGATTCAACATGCACGATTGTAAGTCAATTTATACCCCTCTTCCTGTTAATTTCAAGTTATCCTCAAGTATGAGTCCTAGTAATGAAGAAGAGAGGATGGAGATATCTCGAGTATCGTATGCATCAGCATTAGGAAGCTTAATGTTCGCTATAATTTGTACAAGACCAGACATTGCACATGCAGTGGGAGTAGTGAGTAGATACATGGCGAATCTTGGTCGAGAGCATTGGAATACTGTTAAGAGGATTCTCATATATATAAAAGGAACCTCAGATGTTGCAGTATGTTATGGAGGATCAAATTTTACTGTCAAAGGATATGTTGATGCTGATTATGTAGGTGATCTTGATAAAAGTAAATCCACTACAGGATATTTGTTTACATTAGGTAAAGGAGCTGTGAGATGGGGTTCAAAACAGTAGTCAGTTGTGGCTACGTTAACAACAAAAGCAGAATATGTAGCAGCTACACAAGCTAGTAAAGAAGCAGTGTGGTTGAAGATGTTGTTGGAAGAACTTGGGAATAAACAAGAGAATATTACTCTGTATTGTGACAGTCAGAGTGCTTTGCATCTTGCAAAGAATCCAACATTTCGTTCAAAGACAATACACATCCGAGTTCACTGTCACTTCGTTCATGAGAAAGTGGAAGAAAGAGTGGTGGATATGCAGAAAATTCATACAATGGATAACCTGGCAGATTTTATGATAAAAGAAATCAATGGTGACAAGTTTATATAGTGTCGATTCTCGTGTGGCCTGACAAAGATGTAAGCAACATGAAGTAGCAAGGTAGAAAAGAATGGTGTGAAGATATGATTGATTATCAATCAAATCTTCATGTGGGAGAATTGTCAACAATTGTTGGCTGGTAGGCACCCTAGTACAGCCAAAGAGACTCCTGACTATAAAAAGGCAGGAGTGGCATGAAGAATTACACAGTAAGCAAAGAAGAGAAGAGAGAAGTGAGGTGAGAGAGAAAAGAAAGAGAAAGAGAGACAAAAAATATTCTGTGTATTTTTTGGTCTAGTTTTTCCTTATAATTCTCTAGTTTTCCTAAGTAGTAAAAGTCTTTTATGCTTACTTGTAGTTTTTACCATAATTTGGGAGTTTTCTACATAAAATCTATGTGTTCATTACTATTTCTTCAGTCCTATTTAGCTGCAAACCTGCTCTAATCCAGTCGATTTTCACAACATATGCATGGATGAGAATATAGTATTGAGGAAACAAGTCAGCTATGCTAAGTTTCTTTTAAAAGTTAGCAAGCTCTTATCGATTACACAGGCTCCTATCGTTTTGAGCTCTAGCAAGCTCCTTTCGATTAATTAACTCCTTTCTATTTGAGCAATAACAGACTCCTTTTAAGTTAACAGGCTCATTCTTTTTTAACGTTGACAAAATCCTTTTAAAAGTTTGTAGGACCTTTATTTATTTATTTTATTTAGCAGGATCTTATTGATTTGAAAGTATCTTGAATTTTTATATACAGACAATTCACCCTCCTCTTATGTATGTTTGTTTTATCAATATAATTTGGACCTTTTTATTTGTAAAATTAATTAATTAATTAATTAATTATTTTTTTATTTTTATTTCACTCATGTCTTATTACATCATTTTCTTATAAGAAAACCTAACAAATAATAAACAAATGACATATGAACTATATACGTGTTATTTGACATAACACCTTTTATGACAATGTCGTATAATATTACTAAATCACACGATATCATATAAAATAAAAGGTAGTATTAATACCACATAGCATCCTGCAATATTATAATTTTTTAAAAATATTAAGTTAGGACTATATATATAATAAAATCTAAAAAATAAATAATAATTTTAAAAACTAAAATTGATGTTAAAAAATTCAAATTAGAAAAAGATCTAATGTAATTAATCTTAAATTGTAATGTAAGAACTGTTTTAAACATCATTCTTTATCATTAAAAATCAATCAATCAAAATTTAATTTCCTCAATTCTTTTATCGGACACCCTCCTTAAACACAAACAAATTATTGTGTTCATGCATATTTAATAAATATAAGATCGAGGCTTTTATCCTTTTCCCAAACTTTCTTCTATTAGATTAGTTAACAAATAATTTTTTAAGCAAATTTTGTGTTGGACATCCTTGCTCGATAAAATATTCAAATAAGAAGTATGAGAAAAATAGAAAGAGAGAAAAAAAAAAAAAAGGTCTTATGTTTATGCTTTCTATCTTTCCTTCATTTGATCTACCTACTAGTTAAGTGTTAGGGTATTTTTCAAGATATAATAGAAATAAGTAAGTTGTCTAATTCTTGGTACCATAGCTAATGTTAATTTCATCAAAGTTTCAACTAAATCTTCTTTTATTATCATCAATTAATAATTCTTTTCATTTTCAAATGCGTTATTTACACTCGTATTTAAATATTTCATTAACTTTTAACACATAAGCATTTATATAATTCAAAAGCATACGTGACAAAAATTAAATTTTTATTAAATTTTTCTTACAATAAATAATATAAAAATTGTAAAACTTCTGATACGAAGCTCTTTATAAATAACTACTCAAGACTTTCTTACATGAAACTCTTAATAAAAAATTTTCACAAAATTCTCAAGTTTTTTCTAAACAAAAGATTAAATGTAATACTTTTAAAATGAACAATATATGATACCTTTGTTTAATAAGCTTACAAAAATTTAGAGACCAATCAATATAAATTATTCACTTTTAACACTAACTAATTACTAAGTTAATGGGTAGTTGTCACTTTTTTCACTATCTCCACCTAATTAACGGAGTGTTACACTACTTAGGTCTCTAACTCCAAATAATAGAAAATATGTATTAAATTGTCTTACTCTTTGTTACATTACCATATCTTTTTTCTAATATTTAAGGTAGTACTTTAATTTTTTAGCTCACTAATCTATTCTCTTGTCATGTGTCATATTATTACCTCTAGAATCAACTGGTGTTTTAATAAGCTTTTGGTTAATCATCTCAATCTATCTTTGTACATGATCCATCTAAACACTCCTATTAATACAATTCTTACTAATAAGATTAGAGAGATCCAATATTGAAATGAATGATTAAGAATTGTTCTAACAAGTTGATTCAAGATTTCTAGCATGAAAAATACAAAAGAAGAATATGAATCATCATACTCACATAAAAGAAAGGTATGGGAGTGATAAGATTCTAGGTTTAATGGCTACTATCAAGTTAAATAAGATCACAAAAGAAGAACATGAATCATCATACTCACATAAAAGAAAGGAATGAGAGTAAGAAGATTCTAGGGTTTAATAGCCACTATCAAGTTAAATAATATCACAAATTTTTATGGATCCTAAAATAAAAATTTCTCTAAAGGACTGAAGAGAAACTCTTTAAATGTTCTTGATTGATCAATAATAATGATAAGTCTTTTTCTTTACTTCCACAATATAGTCTTTTATAGGCATACAAACCCTAATAGCTATTCTAAAAGGAAAGTCCATTCTTATTATATCTAGTTAGAAAATAACTAATTAACTTTGAAAAGTCAATTCTTAAGTAGAATTTTCGAATTTCAAATAAATTGTAGGAACTAAATATACAAGTGGATTGCATGTTTGGCCTTATAAATACCATCAATTAGTTAATATAACTTTATAAGTGAGAAAAAAAAAATGTGTCTGATGTTAGTCTCACCTTATGTTCAACATCATTTTGCTTTTAGAACTTTTTTGGACATAAACACTACCAATATGATACTAATACTGTATCATATCTATAACACTAATCCAACACGATACGTATATATGTTGTATTATTGGTTTAAAAGCTTGTGTAGCTTGACTTGATGTTTGATTTTTGTTATTTCTCCTCTTGAAAAATGATTTGTCTTTAAATCAATATCTTCATAGACTTGCTCTAGTGAAAATGGATCAAAGGTGATCAGTTCATCATTCATAGGAAATGAATAGCAATTCGTGTACCCTTAAGTATGGCTCTCTAAAAGAATATGAATAATTACATTAATACCAGGTCAAATTACATTTTACCTCTTTGTTGAGAAAGAAGCTATAACTTAATTTGTCACTCTAACCTTTCCACTCTCATTCAACCATTTTAGATTATATGATTTAAGGTATTATATAATTGGCAATCTTAACTTTTCTATTAACTCT
>JAOQMQ010000194.1:22285151-22297454 GCA_027563845.1 Erythroxylum subrotundum
AAAATCGATCTCATTTGGATCAGTAGAGCTCCAAAAATCATCGAAATACTGAAGTAAGTTCAGTGGATTAACACCAGTTCATATCCTTTAAGAACACACTCACTGTACCAGTCCCACTCTTTTCACTCAATCATTCTCCATTCATTTTAGATAGGTATGATTCTTGGTGGAGTTGTATATCAATGTCTTACAAATCTAATGGTTAAGAATCATATCATTTGGATGTCTAGAGAAGAAGTTATGGCCAAAAGAATCCACCATGTTCATGTCCTTACTCATATTATATATGCCCTGGCGCAATTGCCATAACTCTTACTACAGGTGTCGGATGGACTTCGTTTTTAGTCTATTGGAAAGAGGACTTCGAGATCTAAAGCTTTTATGAAGAACTCGAAGGCCAATTCTATCGTCTGACTTTTGTATTATCTCACTTTTACGTCGTCTCAGTTATATCGTCTCATTTCTATCGTCTCATTTTCATCGTCTCATTTCTATCGTCTCATTTTCTTTCGTCTCATTTCTTCCGTCTCATTTTCTTCCGTCTCATTTTTCTTCCGTCTCATTTCTTCCGTCTCATTTCTTCCGTCTCATTTTCTTCTGTCTCATTTCTTCAGTCTCATTTTCTTCCGTCTCATTTTCTTCTGTCTCATTTCTTCCGACTCATTTTTCTTCCGTCTCATTTCTTCCGTCTCATTTCTTCCGTCTCATTTTCTTCCTTCTCATTTCTTCCGTCTCATTTCTTCCGTCTCATTTTCCTTCCGTCTCATTTCTTCCGTCTCATTTTTCTTCCCAGAACGTCTCCACTTATAAGGATCATAACTTTTGACTTCAATGTCCAAAATTTTCATACTATATACCGTTGGAAAGATAAAAGAAAGATCTACAACTTTTCATAAGAAACCTTGGCTAAAATCTCTTTATATCAATCCCAAATTTTCCCCTGAAGTACGAAGACGAATTTCCCAATCATACACCAATATACTGCACCAAATCCTTAACTTCATGACAAGTTTTGAGATTCTTGGAGATAGAATTGAAATTTGATGTGTTCATAAGAAATGTATCCATACGTTTCTAGTTTATTCCAAATTAAAAATCATCTCGTTTAGATAACTAGAGAAAAGGTTATGGCTAATAGACCGAAGCATACTCAGTGAACATTTTTCCAGATTTTCAACCTTTCAATATTTACAACACCCAACGCTCACAATCTTTCAAAACACTAAATTAACACTATAACCAGATTCTTCATCCCCAACAACACAACATTTATGAACAAACATGTAAATGCCATTTTCCAAGCAAATGATAGTAACTTATCAAATTTATTTCACAAATCCCCAACTCTAAAGGATTTATTCACCACTTACCTGCTGAAAACTCTAAAATCTTCAAGCCCTAAACTCCACACGATTTACGTACTTCACTGAGTACAATGACCAGCTTCTGATTTTTCTTAGGGTAGAGGACACAAATGGCAAAGTGGGTTTGGTGAAGGAAAGGTGAAGCATAGAAGTTTCTTAGAAGGTATTTGATGGAAAACTCTGTGTTTCAAAAGAAAGTTTGAAGAAGATGATAATGAAGAAGGGACTTAGATATGACTTAACCTGTCAACTCTCAAAGAACAGCAACCTACTTCTAGCAAGAGTACAAAAGCCTAAGTGACACTTGTCACTTACTCACTACCTAAGCTCTAACTTAGTTTCTTTTGAAACTAACTCCCTTAACTTTCATCTTTACAATCCAGCTATCTCCAAATCTTCATTTGATTTCTTTATCCTATTTTCTAAAATTTCCACAATTTATTCCTAAATTCACCAAAATTCAAAAATATCACAATTCCACTAACCCGTAAAATTTCAATGTAAAAACATTCATAATTCTAAAAAATTCACAAATCAATCCAATTATACCCGGAATTATTCATGAGTGCATGTACAATTATTTTCATGTGCAGATAAATTCACTATTCATGTATAAGTGTATGGTATAATATGCATGAACATGGAAGTGCATCACTAACTATCCTTAATCACTCACATTTACCATTCTAACCTTCCCACAAATAATGGAATGTTACATAAACTTTGAGTCAAGCTTCTTTCTCTGATCCTTGGGTACATGTTTGAATACTTTGCAGCCAAAAACTCTCAAATGATGATATGTGGGATCCTTGTCAGTCCATGCTCTCTAAAAATTCTAAAAAACTAATAGAACTAAAAGAGCTCGATTTATCAGTTAGATCGTTATTCAGACTGCTTCTTTTTAAAATGTCTTTAACAACATAGACATTTTGGGCATGCAATGAATCTTCTCCATAATAGTTCTGCCTATCCTTTCAATAACCCTATTATACGGTGGAGTCCCTGGTTTAGTTTTCTTATGTCTAATTCCATGTGATATATGGTATTTTTTAAACACCTTAGAAGTACACTCCCCTCCATTGTCTATTCGCAACCACATCAGTCTCCTCTCAGCTTCCCTTTATACCATAACATAAAACTTCTTGTAGGTCTTAAACCTTTGAATCTTAAAGTTCAGTATCTATACCTAAGTCTTGCTTGAAGCATCATTAATGAATGTAACAAAATATTTGTTACCACTTAATGACTCCTCCTTCATAGGACCACAGACATTTGAATGCACCAACTCCAATAACTTCTACTTCCTTACAGATCTTCTCTTAAAAAAGACTCTATATTGCTTTCTAACCAATCAATAATTACAAGGATTAAACAGTTGTAAGTTATTAACTAAGATAAGGGATTTTCCAGCTGGCGACTTTAATCCCTTCTCACTCATATGTCCTAATCTTCAATGCCAAAGATTTGGTAAAATTCCCTTTTTGGCTATATATACTTTTCCACCACCACATACCTTTAAGTGTGTTTTATATAGCAAGCAACATAACTCTCCTCGGATAAGCGTCATTGCTCCTTTGGACAACTTCCACTTCTTATCCCTAAAGGTGTGCTTAATACCTTCTTGATCTAACACATTCATTGATAATAAATTCAGCCTTAGATCGAGGATGTGTCATATATCTCTCAAGGTTAGTAAGCATCCAACGTTTGTCTAAACTTAAATATCAGCTATACCAATAATTTTAGTGGAACTTTAGTTTCCCATCTTTACATTCGCAAAATCTCCACTCTTATAGCTTGAGAAGTACTCCTTCTTTGGAACATAATGATAAGATGCTCCCATGTCGATCAACCATTCAGAACTAACATTGCTGATGTGGAAGCATTCACTAGTTGCATAAACTAGGGACACCTCATCGCCTGTGCTTAAAACAATTGTAGTTGTATTCTTATCATCAGCATCATTTTCATGATTTTGCTTTTTTTATACCTCTTCCACTTATAGTAGAACCTCTTAATGTGTCATAGCTTATTATAATAGTGGCATGCCTTCACGTCATTGTCACCTTTGGACTTTGAATAGCTCTTAGACTTATCAAGACCTTTACGACCCTTACTTTTGTTCCTCCCCCTGCTTTCTATCATGAAAGCCTGTATGTTGTCAACTCCAATCTCCTTTCTTTTGATTTCTTCATTAAACATACTCTCTTTGATTACATCTAAAGAGAGCATACCTTCAGGATCTGAGTTGCTAATGGCCATAACTAGCGTTTCCCAGCTATTTGATAAAGAACTTAATAGGAACAGAGCGTGAAGCTCATCGTCAAGAATGGTCTTTGTTGTTGAAAGTTTGTTGATTATGTCTTGGAAATCACTTAGATGCTCCAAAACTGATTTCCCAACCTTCCATCTTCAAATTCACAACCCTCTTAATCAGAGAGGCCTTGTTATGAGCAGTCTTCCTTTTATACAGACCTTTTAGCTTCTTTCATAGCTCAAAAGGATCTGTTTCTTGAGACACATGGTTGAATATTCTGATATCAATCCATTGTTTAATAGTGCCCAAAGTTTTTCGCTTCATCTTTTCCCATTCTCTGTTGGAAATCTTTTCAGGTTTTGAAGGAACATCATGCTTCACACCTCTATCTACATCAATAGGACGAAATAGATCCTTGCAATACAGAAGGTCCTCCATCATGGACCTCCAGATCGAGTAATTTGATGATGTCAAATTAACTATAGAGTTATTTTCACCTTCCATTACGATGGCTCTGATAGTACCTGTGGGGAGAAAAGTATACAACTCTCTAAAAAATCAACCAAATATTAACAAGGAAAAATTCTCATTGTTACACCAACAAAAAAATATGAGAAGAAACTAAATGATGAAATAAATACCAAGGTTTAACGTGGAAAATGCTCTAGCATAAAGGGAAAAAACCATAAGGCAAACCAATAAATAAATCCACTAAAATCAGTAAGGATTTACATGAAAAGTTGATCTCTCAGCCCCACAACAACAAGTTGCCTCATAAAGTTTTAGGATCGAAACCAAAGTTAATATCACAATCAACAAACCCTCAAACCTATCCCAAAAACAATCAAACAAGGATGAGAATACAACCCTCCTTGCTCTCTCTTTGTTTTTCATCATTTTTGGACGATGTGTCCCCACTCTCTATCTCACGTGTAGAGCATGACTTAAATGAGCTATATATAGGCACCCCTGGCTTGATAGCTAAGTCAGAATCCTATCTAAACTCAACTAGCTATATCGCATCTTATCCTAATCAAATTACATCACATTATCTAATAAGAAGACATCCTCATCTAAATATGACTCTATCTAATAAGATTTATCTACATCCTACCTAACAAGATAAGAGATTACATCTATCTACGAATGATACATCCATATACACAAAGATCTCCATTATCTTCCGATGATCCTCTTACATGGTCTTTATTTCTGAGAGCTTATGTATATCTATTGTGATCTTATCTACCACATCATCCAATATCTCAAATAGGGCTAGACACTCAACAAATTTTGATATATCAAATATTCTCTTTATTTGACGTCTATCCTACTCATATACCAAAATTTAGATTTAGGCTAACTACTGTCAACTATTTATTGGAAACTATTTGTCAATGTAATATCCTATTTGATTTTCCTTTCATGTCTTTTTTTTCTTTTTATTTAGTTATATGTATAATTGAGATTAGCCACTTTTTAAAAACACTTTTATATTTTCTTATATAATATTATATAGTTTTATGTACAATATTTCTTACTTAGCTTGAATCTTTTTTTCTTAATTTTTAATTACATAAAGTTTAGAAAAGTAAAATGATGACTAGTCAGAGTGTGTTGTTTTGTTGTAATTATGCTTGGACCTACACAAAACTTGATCGAAATGAAAACTATATATTCATATGAAAATTTTATCCTCCCATTAAGGAAGAATATCCCTTAGCAAGATTGTCATAACCCTAGAAGATAATTTAATAAGAGCAATTCCTTCTTGATAAAAACAATTCCTTCATCTTCAGAAATAACAATGAGAGGACAAGAAATAGAAAGTAACACAAACTAGTGAGCAAGATGCATTAGAAATACAATTCTAAATAGGAGTTACTTTTTTTTAGAAATTAAAAAAGGAGTTAATATTTTACCTTATTTAAGATTAGTATTGATTAGGAATTAATGTTTTACCTTAATTAGGAGTTAATGTTTTACTTTTTTTAGGAGATGTGTTGATTATATACCTTTGTACATACATATAATCTTTCAAAAATTGAGTGCAATACTTTCTCTTCAATTTATCCCTAATTTTACATGGTATTAGAACATGGATCCTCTGCCTATCATCCGAAAGGTTCATTCCTTTATTACTAGAGAAGAACACCATAAGTCTATTGTTAGAGGCTAGGAAGAACGTGTCAAAGTAGTAGCCATAGTGGTATAGACCATAGCCAAGCCAAAGCCTAGTCTTCAAGTTTCATAATCATGGTCGAAAGAGGATAATAAGAGTTACTGGCCACGAAGTTTCAGAGTGTTTTAAGGTCATTGGCTATCCCACTTGGTCAAGAGAGCCACGAAGTTGAAATTGCACTAAGCCAACCCACAATTAAGAACATGCTAACTCAAGAGGTCAGCAAGCCCCAAGAGGGCTTAAGCTTTTCATGTCGCACTTAGAGAATCTGAAAGCAGTAGCAACATACTAGGTTTGTCGAGCGAATAATTTTAGAAACTGCTAACACTTCTAGATTGTGATAACTATTAGAAGCTTTCTGGCAAGGATTATGGAAATCTTACATGAATACTGGATATTAGGGCATCCAATCATATGAAAAGTTACTTGGATTTAATGTATGATGTCAAAGAAGCAGTGCCTCTACCAATAATTTTGCCTGATGAAGCCAAGACAATTGCAACAATGTTGGTTCCAGTCATATTACATCAATACGTGACTTTAGTTAATGTCCTTTATGTGCCTAATTTGACTTGTAATTTAATTTCCATAAGTTAGTTGATTACTAAGTTAAATTGTCAGATCTTTTTAATAAAGATTTATGGCTTTGAGCTTTCTATAACTCGAATTTGTCGAGTTGTCTTATTTCACGCTACTCAGTGACTGACTATTTCGTGATATTCGGCCAGTCACGTACTTGTGGAAGACAAAGAAACAAAGTATTGTGTCTAGATCATTAGTAGAAGTCGAGGGTAGGGCAATGGTTGCCGCTACCAGTTAGATGGTATGATTAAAGTCTTTATTGGCTTTTTTAGGCATGGTTCATCGTGAATCCATGACTCTTTTTTTGTGATAGCTAGTCTGCTATCCATATAGCGGCTAACCCGGTATTTTATTAAGGCACTAAACATATAGAGATGGATTGTCATTATGTTAAAGAGCAAGTTCAAGTATGAATTATTGTTACATCACATGTGAGGTCACAGTTTCAGCCAACAAACATTTTCACTAAAGCTCTCAGAGCATTGTAATTTCAATACTTTCTTGGCAAGTTGGACATTTACGATGTGCACCGGCCAACTTGAGGGGTATTGGAAATACAGTTGTAAATGGGAGTTATTTTATCATAATAATGTTTTACATTAATTAAAAATAGTATTGATTAGGAGTTAATGTTTTATCTTACTGCAGAGTATTGTTGATTATGTATACCTTTCTACACTCGTATAATCTTTTAAAATTTAATGGGAATACTTTCTCTTTAGTTTTTCTCTAATTTTACAAGACGACTAATCTGAGAATGAATACAATTGAATACTCGGGCTACAAAGTTATAAGTTCTTAATTAAGCTGTAATCACGTGTTACTAGACGAACCTTAAATTCTTTGTAGACTTCAAAAGAGTAGTCAAATTTGATTAAAGCTTTTAGAACCTTGTAAACGAGTATGTTAAATCTGATCCTGCTCAACTTCTTTGAAAATTTTAAGCTTGGACTGAATGTGAATTTACAAATGACGCATATAATTAATTTTGTGAAATTTGATAATGACAAATAAAAGTAAATAAGATTAAATATCCAATAATTCTAAAACTTTTTTATATTTTATGTTATTCTTTCACAAGTTATATGTTTTAAAAATTCACTCTGTACACCACCTTCATTCCCTACGTCCAATACCTTTCTTCTGATTCTTCTTACTAAAATCTAATGCCTCCATGTATGTTTGCCAACACAAACGTTGGCCGGTCAATTCCTCTGGATTTTCTCCTCTTACAAGAGAGGATTTGGTGGAAGAATGCAGATAGGACATCAATCATAAAGGTTGTTTGATCCTTTTCAGCATCAGTTTGTCTCGTTTTTTTATAAATCACATCTATCACTAGCTCTACTTCACAAATATCTTCGAGTCTGAGAGGACGTCTCAAAATTTAGAACCCAGACAATTTATATCTATATTTAAATGAAGAATCTTGCAAAATCTCTTCCATTGATATTTCACTTTTTCATTGGCACTCAAGATGAGAGTCTTAGGTATTTCACTTGCAATGTAGTTAGGGAAGAACGAGATACAGTAGGTTGCTTCTTTATCTCGTTCTTCCGCTGAAGCTGAGTACCACTCTATGGCCACTACTAATTGTGAGCTTACATGGCTTAATTCACTTATTACTTCTCCTGGTGTACCTCATTCATGCCCCATGTGTTTATTTTGTGATAGCAAGGTGGCTCTTCACATAGCTGTAAATCCCGTGTTCTATGATCATATTAAACATATCTAAGTCGATTGTCATTATGTGCATGATCAGATACAGGTTGACAATATTGTGCCTTTTCATATGTGGATCACGAAGCAACTCGCTGATATTCTTACCAAAGCTCTTGGGAAACAACAATTCAAAAATTTTCTGCACAAGTTGGACATTCGTGACCTACATGCTTTAACTTGAGGGAAATTATTGTGATAATTATGAAATAATTAGGAGTACATATGTCATGTATATTTGTAATATTCTTAGGAGATTCTTTGTCATCTTCTATAATTATTTAGGTCCTCTAAATTAGGATATTGTTGGTGTTGTATCGTGTATATATTCTGACTCCTTCAATGAGAAACGCAAAAAATCATTCCCACAAAATTCTTTAAGGGTCATAATATTCACATTTATATTTAAAATTAATATAAAATTCAAATTTATAAGACTGAGATGGGAACATAATTGTTATGGAAAAAGATTATGTCCTACGTTACATTACAAGACAAAGATTATAAACCGGAAGAGAAGATTTTGACCTTTTTACGGATCTTTAAAAGTTTACCATTGAGTGCTACTTGAGATTTTGCCATTTTGAGACACCTAACTACAACACATTTATTATTTAGCATATTTTTATTTTGTTGCCTTTGTTCCAAAATATCTCCTAACATGTGTACTTACGACATACCCGTAAGCATCCCATTCCAACATTAAAATGCTGATCAAGCAAGGATGCTTCAATTATCAGCTGAGCTGTAGGCTATATAGATGTTTTTGTCGTTTTGTGATTATTGCGACAGTATGTATTTAGTCGTTTAACTCCTTTCCGCAGTTGCGTACGTCTATATTATTTCGTGAAAGCTACAGATGCAATGGTCCTTGGAATTCACCCATACGTCATTGGACGCATCTATATTGATTTGTCCGCACCCTCCTATCGTAGAAAGCAATCACTTGTAATGAATCCAACGATATTTTCATGTACCGCTTGTTGATTTATCCAAAAAATATTTTGTTGGAAAAAAGGTTTGAGGTCCTTGCTAAAAGTTCAAAAAGTCCCACATCAGGAATAAATCCGACTATAAGATAGGAATCATGGTGGGGAGGTCTCTAGTGGAGAATTCTCCATCAACGGCTGTCTAAAGGACAAAATTAAGAAAAAAAAAATCGAAAAATCAATAAGGACCTGAAGAAAGCTAGTAGATCGAGTAAAATAGATCAAATACATAAGATGTTGGAAGTCTATAACACAAATAAAAAATCAATCAAAGATAAAAAAAATAAAACAATATTTAAGTTTAACCAACAAATTAGTATAAAAATAAAAAAATATAGTATCGAAGAAAATATCAAAATTTGCGAGAAAAATCTCCTAAGCGTGGAGGGAAAAATCATGAGTTAAACTAACAAACAAATCTACTAAATTCAAATAAGAATTTACAAAATTTAATATCTCATCTCACAATTACAAATTGCCTCACCAAATTTCAGGATTGAAATCAAAGTTGATATATTAATCAACAAATACTCAAACCAACTTCAAAATAATAAAAAATGATGAGAGTATTTTTTTTTACTTACTCTCTCTCTATTGTTTTGGTTATTCTTTGTCATCAAACTTACATTTTTTTCGCTCTTTTATATTGTGAACTAGGTTTCCTATACTTTATAAGGTCACATACACAATTATGTAAGTGACTATGTTTCTTACAAGATTATCACACACAGTCGTGTATATTATGAACATGGGCGCATGCAAGAACACGTGTGTCTTCAACCTTCACGTCCTTCAGCACACGGTTCTAGAGATTTACACTATTGATCCATATGACTATGTAAGTAGAGGACACAGGTTTATTTGTTCAAATAAACTTGATTTGATTGTCACTCATCTTGTTTTAACTCGTTTGTCATCTCCATAAATCATAAAAGTGTTAATGATCACCAAAAGTCTTAAAATAGAGCTAAGCAATCAACAAGAAACACTTAGAAAGTTATTGATTCATATTTATACTCAAACGACCTCATGCTCATTTATAGTCACTCTTCCTACTGCACGACAACGCCTTCACTGAAATGTTATGCGACAGTTAAGAAAGAAGCTTCGCCAATGCCCTCCTACAAAGGGACGACTTTTCTTGACCTAAGCTTACTTCCTACATTCAGGTCAAATATCGCCACCAAGGACCTTTTCCAATTGAGCCAGATTCATTCTAAGACTAGACCACCTTTCTTCCTTCTCCCGTACCGTCGAATATTTCTATTAAGGAATTTCTGACACTGTATAACGACACTGTATAAGTTGGTTACTCCTCTACCAGAATTTGTTATTTTATGTTTGTTAGAATCTGTCGTATGAGTTTGTCAGTATCTGTTGTACATTCTTGTATATATTTCAGTGCTCTCTGTATTACAAAAACACATGTAATAATAAAGACGATACAACCTTCTTATGGTATCAGAGCTTTACAAAGCTTAACTGCGTTTTTTTCGATCCTGTCCTTTTCCTTTTCAATCACCGATCATGGCTCCTGATGCTTTCCTAATGGTTGACGGCAACTCCAATCTCATCTACTTGAATATGCAATCTATATTCAAACTTACTGGCTCAAACTATCCAGTATGGCGCGTCCAACTCTCCTCTTTACTCATCGGGTATGACCTAATAGGGTATGTTGATGGTAGCTAGCCATGTCCTGATGAAGCTGATGACACTTATAAGCAATGGGTACAACAAGATAAACTACTTCTTCATGCCCTTACAGCCTCGATCGATGCTATGATTGTCAATATGCTTGGATCTTTCACTTCCTCTCATCAAGCTTGGGCTTTTCTTGCTCGGATGTATGCCAATAAATCACGCTCTCACCTTATGTCTCTAAAAGAAAGACTCATATCTATCACCAAGGGTGATTCCTCCATTCCAGACTATATCCAACGCATCAAAAGCATCGTTGATGAACTCACTATCATTGGCAGACCGGTTGATGACATAGATCTTGTCATCCACACTCTGAATAGCCTCCCCTCCGATTATCGTGAAGTCAGTGCGGTTATCCGTGCTCGTGAGACGCCCATACCCTTTGATGATCTCTTTGACAGGTTGACAGACCATGAGTCGTTCCTCCTGCGCCAGTCTCAACTTGCTGATTCTGCTCATCTTCTCACTCTAATATTACTACTCGTGTCTGGAACTCATCTTCTCGCACCCCCGCAAGGTTCACACCACACCATGCTCCTGCTTGCCAGAATAATGCACCACCACCCACTCACTCGTATTGGCATGTTATATGCCAATTCTGCGAAAAACCAGGTCACATTGCACAAGTCTGTTGAAAACTCCATCGCCGACATCTTGACTATCATATGGTTTTACTCTTACTCCATCAACCCCTTTTATTGGCTTCGCTGGCCACTGGACTACACCTTCTGGGTCCTCGCAGTGTCCAAAAACTTACTCAAACCTCCCAAGTTCCCCTGATCACTGGCATAGTAATTCCCATTCCTCGCCTTCTGGTGCAACAGGCTCGCACTTAGTCTCTCAACCTTCCTCATCTACGAATCAGCAGTGGATTCGTAACTCCAATGCTTAACATCATGTTACAAATAACCTAGAGAACCTACATCTCAGCTCTCTGTATTCGGGTAACAATTAGCTTCAAATGGGTGATGGTTTTAACCCACCAATTACTCATACTGGTAGCTTCCTTCTCACTTCTACCTCCAATCCATTACTCTTTGATCAAGTTCTACATGTGCCAAATATTAATCGTAACCTTGTATCTGTTAAGAGATTTTGTACTAACAACAATGTTTTTGTCGAACTCTTTCTGAACCACTTTCTGAACACGGTGAGCTTTACAACCTTCACTTACCATCCGCCAACCCTGTTGCTCTTCTTACCAATATTCTAGTCCTAGTGTTCTTTAGCACCTTTTTGGGCATCCTTCAAATAAAATTCTATCGTACCTTCGATCTCGCCATCAATTCCACTATCTCCCCACACTCCCGCCAGTTTGTGTCTCCAGTGCATATGTTGGGCCCCGATTCCTTTTTCATAATCGATAAGCTTGTTTAAATTATTTTGAGGCTTGTTTTAATTATTTTGAGGTTAAATTTGATATTTTTAATTTGGTTGGAATAAATTGAGGATTTTATTGCTTAAGTTATGATTATTAAATGAAGGGATTTAGTGAAATTAGATTTG
>JAOQMQ010000194.1:22297554-22315300 GCA_027563845.1 Erythroxylum subrotundum
ATGACCTTCTTAATGGATGTTAATTTGACTGAGCTTGAATAAGGAGCATGAGAACAGATTAGTATGAAAATGGACTTGAGGTAAAAAAAAATATCGGGATTTTTCGGATTAGTCAAGGTTTTAATCGCGGATTTGGGTTCCAGTTTGGATTTACGGAATAAGTAGGTTGGATATCCGGTAATGGGTTCCAACAGCATATGCTAAAAGTCACAAACTTCCCTTCTCCACTCAACATCTTCGCAGCTCCAAACCGTTCAAATTAATCTTCTCAGATGTTTGGGGTCCTGCTTCAGTAGCCTCCTTTGATGGTTTTCGTTATTACATTATCTTTGTTGATCATTTTTTGAAATATGTCTGGCTATATCCTTTTTTTTGTATATAGTCTAGCTATATCCAATCCAACGTAATAAGATGTTCTTAAGGTTTTCCTTTCCTTCAAAAGCTTTGTTGAAATTTTTTTCAGTTTTCAAATCAAATCCTTGTACACCGACAATGGTGGTGAGTATATCAAACTGTGTTTATACTTATC
The DNA here is from genome assembly GCA_027563845.1 of Erythroxylum subrotundum. Classification (NCBI taxonomy): domain Eukaryota; kingdom Viridiplantae; phylum Streptophyta; class Magnoliopsida; order Malpighiales; family Erythroxylaceae; genus Erythroxylum; species Erythroxylum subrotundum. The sequence continues at coordinate 22,298,084 of JAOQMQ010000194.1, forward strand.
AAAAAATGGCATCTCTCACTTCACTACTCCTCCACACACCCCAAAGCTAAATGACATTTCTGAACGTAAACATCGTCATATAATTGAAACCACCAGATCTCTTCTACATTTTAGCCATTTATCGTCCAAATTCATTGACTTCTGCTGCCCTAACAGCTGTATATCTCATCAATCATTTACCTACTCCCCTCCTCTCTACGAAATCTCCCTATGAAATCCTCCATCAAACAACTCCAACTTACAATCATCTTCATGCATTTGGATGTTTGTGCTTTCCTTGGCTACGTCCATATGTGGATAACAAACTACAAGCTCGCTCTCTCCCCTGTATTTTTCTTGGTTATTCTCTAAATCAATTTGCCTATAAGTGTTTTGATCCTAAAACACAAAAAGTCTACATCTCGAGACATGTCAGGTTTATTAACTTTAAATTCCCATATGAAGCCCTCTTACCGTCTCCACCATCTCCCATTCCAGTTGGCCAACCTCCCCTCCTTACACCTCCTACCCAAGTTATTCCTCTTGGTCCCATGAGATCCTCCTCAGCTGAGAACACACTACTACAGTCCGCGAATACTGCACCATTATCTGCTCCTCCCCCAGCACCAGCACCAGTTGCGGCCCCGTTACCAACTTCCACTCCGTAGAGAATTCATCCTATGGTCACTAGATCTTAAAACAACACCTTCAAACCAAAAAGTTACAATGTTACTAAATATCCACTACCTGATACGGAGGAACCTCGCACCATCACAAAAGCTCTCAAACACTCTTATTAGCGTGCTTCTGCGTATGCTGAGTACGATGCCCTAGTTCGGAATGGCACATGGGATTTAGTTCCAGCTTCTGAAGCTACGAATGTTGTGGGATGTATGTGGCTATTTCGGACCAAACACAAACCTGATGGATCAGTTGATCGTTACAAATCTCGTCTAGTTGCTAAAGGTTACAGTCAATATCCGGGCCTTGATTACAAGAAAACTTTCTCCCTGGTTGCAAAACATCTGACGATAAAAGTGATCCTTACTATTGCTTTTGAGAAAGCTTGGCCCCTACTTCAGATGGATGTAAATAACGCATTTCTTCAAGGTCATCTTCAGGAGATAGTTTACATGAAACGACCTCCGGGCTTTTTTAATTCGAAATTTCCCATACATGTGTGTAAACTTCGCAAACCTACCTATGGTCTGAAACAGGCACCGAGGACCTAGTATACTAAACTTCGGGACTTCCTTGTTCCATACGGATTCACGACGAGAACCAGTGACTCTTCACTCTTTATTTATCATCTTCACAACATCACTATGTATTTTTTTGTCTATGTTGATGGTTTGTTACTAATAGGGAACTCAAGCTCTCATCTCAGGGACTTCATGGCCACGATCTCCTCTCGTTTTTCTTTGAAGAATCTTCGCACACCAAACTATTTTCTGGGCATTGAGATCACTCCCACCATCAACGGTCTCTTTCTATCCCAATAACGGTACATCCATGATCTCTTACATAAGTTTAATATGGATGCTTCAAACCGTGTGGCACTCTATTATACACCTCCACTGTATTAAAGCTTGATGATGGTTCTGCTATGATTGATGGCACCCTGTATCGTCACATTTTGGGTGCTCAGCAATATGTTACACTCACTCGCCCTGATCTGAGTTATGACGTCAATAAGCTATCTCAGTTTATGCACAGACCATTAAAAACCCATTTTAAACAATTCAAACGCACCCTTCGCTATCTAAAATATATACATGATTTTGGCCTACTTCTTCATCGACCGGTGCATCTAACTGTTACTGCGTATAGTGATGTCGACTAGGGTGGCAACTTTGACTCTAAGATGTCCACTTTTGTGTATGTCATCTATCTTATTTGCAATCCAGTCTCCTGGTTTTCCAAGCACCAACTCACAGTTGCTTGATCCTCCATTGAAGTTGAATATCGAACAGTTGCGAATACCACTGCTGAGGTACTGTGGCTTCGCAGCCTATTAGATGAACTTTAGATTCACTTTGCAGCTCCTCCGACAATCCTATGTGATAACATTAGTGCAACTTATGTATGCTTGAATCCAGTATTTCATTCTTGGATGAAACACCTGGCTCTAGATTATCACTTTGTCTAGGAACAAGTTCAACTTCAACAACTTCGAGTATATCATATTTCCACTCATGATCAAATTGTTGATGCCTTAACAAAACCACTTTCTCGCACCAAATTTGATCTGTTTCGAACCAAGATGAATGTTTTGTCTAAACACTTCTTTTTGTGGGGTCGTATTAAGGAATGTTCCGACACTGTATAACGACACTGTATAAGTTGATTATTCCTCTACCAGAATTGGTTATTTTATGTTTGTTAGAATCTGTCGTACAAGTTTGTCAGTATCTGTTGTACATTCTTGTATATATTTTGGTGCTCTCTGTATTACAAAACACATGTAATAATAAAGACGATACAACCTCTTTAATTTCAAGCTTACAAGTGTGGATCAACGCCAGTGTAGGAAATTTCAAGATTTTCTATATATATTTGAAGTGTTTTTAAAATGACTCTTTAGATTACCTAATGTGAAGACTTCATTTTATACCAAACAATGTTTGCCAATCCTATTTTCCAATTTCAGTTTTAGCTTTAGCCTTTTACAATATTTTAGGATGTCTTGGTAAGCAAACCATTATGATGGGTAGTCGAATAAGAGCAATTTCCGATCATATTTTTAATTAATGAATAATGGAGATTACTATGTAAAATGTACAATAGTGATATCAATAACTATGTAAAATAAAGATAATTTTTTTTTTTCAATAAAGATAGGTTTTGTGGTGAGCATTAAGAGTGCTTAATAATTATTAGGAGCTCTTCTTTTTTGTTCGAGCTGACTAATTGATTATCTTTTGTTGTTTAATTCTCTTCTTTTATTGTTTAATTCTCATCTTTCGTTGTTATTCTATATTTTACACCAAATCTCTATTCACTCTTACACATTATGTGTTTTTCTTTCTTTTATGACAGAAGAACTATAATTGGTGGGTATTTATTGATTAAATATATACTAAATAAACATTTGAGGCAATTATTAATCGATTCAGTTAGTGGGTAGTGAATTCTAATGCAAAGTGCACCCACCCAAAGCTATAAAATATTTGTATGTAAGTCTTTAAAAACTCTTCATCCTAAGGGCCTTTATCTGAAAATGCGATCCTATAATTTCTAATACTAGAAATGTTGCGAAAACTCGGGTTAATTTCTACCAATAATAACAAATTTACCTTTAGCACTATTGCCTAGGTAAATAGAGTATGAATGAGTGTACTGAAAAATTATGCCAAGTAAATTCCCAGGAAAGATTGAAGGAGTCACAAATGGTCCCACTTAAAATCCAACCTCGTAGACAAAATTTTCCTAGACATGTAATTTAATAGCAATAATTCACTACAATTATACCTAACAATAGCTATTAAATAGACAAATAAAGAACACCATAATTTAACGAAGTTCAACCAATTATACCTACTTCCTCAGAGACTATTAAATTGATATTTAACTTATCTTAAAGTGAAAGATTACAAATGGAAAGAAGCTAGGATCATTAACAAGATGAAGAAACCCTTATTTTAAAACTTAAGGAGACTCTCCCATCTTCACAATTTTCCAATATAGGATATCAAAATATGTCACAAGTCAACAATTCTCCACCTTGAAATATTTCCCAATCTTTTTTTCCCAAAATCTTCTCGCAATTGAAACTATCTTCAGTAGTGTCTCCAATTGCTATCAAAACTTCAAAATGTTAATCAAGTCCAAACAATGTTTGAACTTGCCTGCAGTCACCACTTTTGTCACCGTATCTACAGGATTTTCAGAGGTTAGGATCTTTTGGAGTATTATTCCACCGTCTTCCTGAATCTCTTGTACAAAATGAAAGCGAACGTCGATGTGCTTTGTCATTGCATGATAAGCTTGGTTCTTTTCTAAATGAATAGCACTTTGACTAGCACAATGTACTTTGACATGCTTCTATTCAATTCCCAATTCATCAAGCAATCCTTGAAGCCAAATTGCCTCCTTCACAGCCTCTATAGCTACCATATACTCTACCTCTATAGTTGGCAAAGCAATTGTTGATTGTAAGGTAGATCTCTAACTGACTGATCCTTTTGCAAGAGTAAACACATAGCCAGTAGTTGATTGACATTTATCTAGATCACCTATATAGTCGGAATCACAATATCTAACTAAACAATGACCACCTTTCTCATCTCGCTCAAACATTAATCCAATATCTATGGTATTCAGGACCGCATAATCTATTTCACAGTTTGTCAATGCTCCTTGCCTGGATTATGTATATACTTGCTCACAATTCCTACTACTTGTGAAATGTCAGGCCTTGTACACACCATCCCATATATCAAGCTACCAACCGTATTTGCATGCGGTACTTTTGTCATGTACTCTCATTCTGCATCTTTCTGTGGAGATAAGGATGCATTGAGCTTTATATAAGGAGCGAATGGAGAACTAACAGGTTTTGACTTTTCATTCATGTTAAAACGTTATAGTACCTTTTTCAAATATTACTTTTGAGTGAAACACAGTCTTCCCAAGCTGAGAATTTTCTTGGCTTCACCCAAATCGTTCATTTCAAACTCCTGATTCAACTGAATCTTCAATCTCTCAATTTCTCTTTGATTCTTTGAAGCTATCAGCATATCATCAACATACGAGAGAAGATAGATGTAGGATCCATCTTGTTGCTTATGCAAATACACACAGTGATCGTATTTGCTTCTTGTGTACCTTTGCTTCATCATGAACTTATCAAATTATTTGTACGACTATCTCTAAGATTGATTCAATCCATACGATGATTTCTCTAATCTATATACCATATTCTCCTTATTAACAACCTTGAATCCCTCAGGTTGATTCATATAGACTTCGTCTTGCAAATCTCCATGTAAAAATGCAGTCTTTACATCCCACTACACTAGCTTCAAGTTCAATTATGCTACCAAGGCCAATAGAACTCTAATGGAGGAATGTTTCACAACTGGAGAAAAGACTTCATTGTAATCTCAATTCCTTCCATCTGAGCATAGCCTTTAGCCACCAGTTTTACCTTGTAGTGAACACCATTATTGTCAAGAAATCCTTCTTTCTTTGTATATACTTATTTACATCCAATTGCCTTCTTTCCCTTTGGTAAACTAGCTAGGTTCTATGTATGATTCTTCGAAAGGGATTTCATTTCTTCATTTATGGCTATCCTCCACTTATCTGTTTCAAAACTTTGGACTACTTTATGATAAGTGGTAAGAGATTCATCATTTGCAATTAGATATGCATAAACCACCATGTCATCAAAGCAAGCAGGTCTTTGGATTCTTCGTTTTGGCCTACTTAATGTAATAGATTTATGTTGTTGCTATGGAGGTTCTTGAGTTTAAACCTCTTCTCCATTCAACTCCTCTTCTACTATAGGAGTGTCTTCATCTACTTCATCATTCGTTAATGGGTTTGTAATCCTTCTTTCAAACCCCACTTGTTTCGGAGCACTCTCCACTTGTTGTAGAGTACCATCAGTTGCTGACCACCTTCAGTTATCACCTTTTTCACAATGTAGACTCATCAAAGGTGATGTCTCTACTAAATATTATCTTTATCATCTCTAGACACCAAAGACGATATCCTTTCACACTATAAGTGATCCTTATGAAAATTGCTTTCTTTATACGTGGATCCAACTTTGACTCCTTAACATGATAGTATGCAATGGAACCAAACACATGTAAGGAATCATAATTTGTAACAGGTTTTCCAAAGATGTTTTACCACTAATAACAGTTGATGAAAGGCGATTGATGAGAAGACATGCATATGTAACAGCCCCGAAATTCTTTGCCCATCCTAACATTGGACAACTTACACCGAACTTTCTACAACAATGTCCAGTTCATACGTTCTGCAATCCCATTTTGTTGTGGTGTATCCCTGACTGTGAAGTGTCTGAAAATACCTTCATCTTCGCAGACTTTGAAAAATGGATCACTCCTGTACTCCCCACCATTATCTGTATGGAGATGTTTGATCCTTCTGCCTGTTTGAGTTTCCACCACCTTCTTCCATTTAAGGAAAACTCCCAACACTTCATCCTTACTCTTCATAGTAGACACCCATACTATTCGGGAAATATCATTAACAAAGGTCACATAATAGTATTTTCCTCCCAAAGAAGTTGTTTTGGAAGGTCCCCATACATCAGAGTAAACATAATCCAAAATATCCTTTGTATCATAGATTACAGTGCTGAATTTCACTCTTGTCTGCTTCCCTTTGATGCAATGCTCATAGAAGTCTAATTTGCAGGCTCGAATTCCTTTCAACATTCCTTGATTTACTAATATCTTCAAGGATTTTTTACCTGCATGTCCCAAGTGTATATGTCACAACCTGGCTGCTTCTAGCTCTTGATCATCATTAGAAGCTATTGTTGTTGTTCTAATAGCTGCATTACCTTAGTAATAATACAGGTTATTATTTCTTTGAATTGCTTTAATTACTACGAGTGCACCAGAGATGGCTTTCATTACTTCATTTGTTGTATTTACACTGTAGCCCTTTGATTCTAGGACTCCACAGAAATGAGATTCTTCGTCAAACTTAGCACGTATCTGACATCTATCAGAGTCCTTATTGTTCTGTCGTGATTCCTCAAGAAAATTGAACCAATCCCATTTGTGGTGCAGGGATTGTGATTTGCTGTGTTGACAACTCCACCTTATAGCTCTCTAAAATCAAAAAACCAATCCCGATTAGGACATAAGTGATGGCTACAATTTGAATTGAGCAGACATAGACTAGAAGGGCTTATTGAGGATGTAACAAATAATGAAAGATCCGAGTCTGCATCTTCACATTCAATAACATTCGAATTTGCAACAACCTTTTCCTTATTAGGTTTGTTTTTATTCTCCAACTTTGGACAATCCTTTTTCTAGTGCTCTTTTTCTCGACAAAGGACACATTCATCTTTGCTCAATTTGAGCCTTGACTTCGATCTCCCTTTCTTTCCTTTAGTCTAACTCTGCGAATGGTCTCTGACTACTAAAGCTTCAGCTGCTCCACTTGTACGTTCTTCCTTTGTCTTCTTTCTTAATTCATAACTGTACAAAGCAGCTGTAACTTCACTATGAGACACAACAAACTTCACATAAAATAAAGTAGTTTCAAGAAACTCAAACTCCTCAGGAAGTGATCCCAATAACATTAAAGTCAAATCTTCATCTTCAAATGTCACATCCAAATTCATTAAACCAGTAACTAACTAATTAAAACTGGTGATGTGATCATTTATAGTGGTACTCGAAGCATAAGAGAAACGAAACAGTCTCTTCTCTATATGGAGCTTATTTTGACTTCTTTTCTTTAAAAAAATTTCCACCAACACATTCCACAATTTAGATGCAGAAGTTTCTTTCGAGAAACCATACTTTTACTCTTTGGAAAGACATGATCGAATTGTACCACATGTCAAACGATTTATAGTCTTCTAATCTTTCTCCTTAACATTATCTAGTTTCTTTTCTTCAATGGCAATGTCAAGACCTTGTTGAAAAAGACCGTCTTGAACCTCACTTTGCCACATGCCAAAATGACCCATACCATTAAAAATCTCCACCGCAAATCTTGCATTTGTCACAACAGTCTTTGTTAGAATAGACGAGGTAAAAGTTGTTGACGTGGTTGATGCGGTCATATCTTTGATTTTTGTCATCTTTACTATTATTACTATTCAATAGCCGTCAATGTGAAATACTAATAGCCCAAGGAAAAATATTTTTTGATGTGGAAGATCAGACCACGCTACTGTAACAGTCCAGACCACCCGCACTCAGATATTGTCCGCTTTGGGCCAAGGCCTTCGTGCCAAACACCCGCATGGTTTTGCTTTTCCACATGACTTCCCAGGAGATCACCCATCCTGGTACTGCTCTTGCCCTAACACGTTTAACTTCGGAGTTCTGATGGGATCAGACGCGTTAGGGCATGAAAAACGCGTCTGCAAGGGGAAGGTATCCACACCCCTATAAGGAGTGCTTCGTTCTCCTCCCCAACCGATGTGGGATAGAGCCCATAGCTACAACCAAATAGCATACTAAGAAAAAAACTTAGCTCTGATACCAATTGTTACGAAAACTTGGGTTAATTTCCACCAATAATATTAACAAATTCACCTTTAGTACTATTGCCTAGGTGAATAGATTGTGAACGATTGTGCTGAAAAGTCACACCAGGTAAATTCCTAGAAAAGACTAGAGGGGTCACAAACAGTCCCACTTAAAATCCAACCTTCTAGAAATGTAATTTAATAGCACAATAATTCATTACAACTATATCCGACAATAGCTTTTAAATAAACAAATAAAGTACACCACAATTTAACGAGGTTCAGTCAATTATGTCTATTTCATCGGATACTACTAAATAGATATTTCACTTATTTTGAACCGAAAGATTACAAATGGAAAGAAGCTAGGATCATTAACAAGAGGAAGAAACCCTCCATCGAAAACTTAAGTAGACTCTCCCTTCTTCACAATTTTCCAATATGGAATATCAAATATTTCATAAGTCAACAAGAAAAATCTTTAGAAATCCCTACCAATTTGACCACCTCGAGGAGGCAACTCGCAATGATTTTTTTTCTTTTTGCTTTGTCTTGCTTTATATTTTTAGGCAATTATAAACTAATTATGAAATAATCATCAATGTTTCCAACTTTCAAAGCTCTATGAACGTTCAACGCCTTTTAAATCGTACCCTCTTTATTTTGGGTATAATTAATATGCTACCAATTTCTTGTACATTTGAATAACGTTATGAGTATCGTACTGTATTAACTAAAAAATAGCACGGTACCTAATTATACTAGAATTTGGTACCAGCCAATACCTACTGATTTCGAAATAACGGCTAGTTACTGACTTAATTGCAATTTTAATAATTAACAAATAAATTGAAATTTTCAAAAAATTTAACCCTAAACCTACCTGACCTCCCTTCCCATCTGACTCGTCGCATACTGCCTACGCCTCTTTACTCTCTTACTCTTATATCGCTTCTCGCTCTCAGCTCGTAAGGCGTCATCCACGCTCAGCTCTGCGTCTCTGCTCACCAACCCGATAACTTGCCGCACTGTGTGTTGAATCTCATGGTTTTGTTGCCTGTCGCACCCAATAAAGACTTACCACCCATCAAACTTGTGTAGACCGCATGCATCAGCACCAGTCACATGCACCGCAGACGCACTCGCATCGCAGTCACACTAGCACCATATTAGCATTGCACTCGCATCACACCCATAATGCACCGACATTGCACCTGCACTGCACTCGCACCTCACCTACACGCAGATATGTTGCCACACTTGCATTATTACACCATAGTCCACATGTAGACCTAGTGACTCGGTGACTCCACTACACTGACTTGCATAGTTGCACCGTTATAATTTAGAAAATACAAACAATCCAAATGAATAGCAGTGTCTCTAAAAAAGGGATTCAATGAAGGTTGTAAAAAAATTGCAACAAATTTTGCGGAATCCAAATGAATAGCAGTGTCTCTAAGAAAGGGATTTAATGAAGGTTGTAAAAAAATTGCAACAAATTTTGCGGATTTGCGGAATTTTAGATTATGGAATTATGGAATACGAATATTGAATTATTAAATTATGTTGATTGTTGATTTGAATATTGAATTGTGCATTTGTGTTCGGCAAAATACCGAATATAGATAAATGAATATGAAATTGTGAATTTATGATGAATTGTGTATTTGTCTCTTGTGACTTTGTATTGTATAGTATATGTGTGATTATGTGTGTTAAATTGTTAGTTCTTGGTGAATTGTGTTAGATGAAATTGAATTGTTTAGTGTATGACGACTCTTGACTATAGAGTTAATTTGAGTAGGAAAATGTTGATTAAAATTGGTAAATGAAAATTTGTTAAATTAAAGTTGAAAAATAAGATTTTAAGTTGAGAATTAGGATTTAGGTAATCATATTAATTAAAATTAGTTAATTAAAGTTAAGAATTAGCATTTTAGTAACAATGTTGATTAAAATTAGTTAAGAAAATAAGATAATGATAAGCATTATAAATTGAATTATATAAGCAAACAAATATATTAGTTTATAGTTGAATTATATGACTACATAAAATAGGTTATAAACTTATAGTTGTGAGTTATGGTTGAATATGTTATAATTGTGAGTGTATGTCTTTATAGTTGAATTATTAATCTTACAAAATGAGTTATATAAGATGTATATGCTTTTATATTAGTTTTGAATTAAACAATACATATTTTGTGATAGTATTTGATAATGAAATTAGGTATTCTTTATTTTGATATGAAGTTATTAGTTTTATTTTGATATGGAGTTATTAGTTTAATTTTGACATATGCCTTTATTTATTTTACAGATAAATGGAGGAAAGTTCAAGTACTTAAGATAATTCAGTTGCTTTAGGTATAAAAAAATTCGATGATCCAACCTGGGCTTATGTTGGATTGATTCTTGGAATTAAGAACCATAAACAAGCATTTGAAAGGTGATAGAATCACAATATTAAAGAAGCATTTAGTTAGAGTCAAAGGTGATGAGGGGCCTTGAAGAAAAGTGAGTCATGACGTGAAATGACAAATGAAGACTTTGTTTGAAGAGTATCATTATGAGAAAGATGGAAGATAAAGATTAAACTACGAAATTAGTAGTGGAAGTTCTTTTATTAGTGGTCAGGATGATAGTAGGGATGATAAAGGTTGTAGTATACCTATTCAACAAGAAGGAAATGTTGCACCTAATGCTAAGGAAAGAAGAAGACATATATCTAAATTTTTTTACAACACAAACAACTCTTAGAGCTCAACCTTCAATTTATATTGCCTTACAACCTAGAGAAGTGACTCATCATGTGTACATGACAATTATTAAATGGTGTTATGATTTAGGTATAACATTCAATACTACTCAATCTTATTATTATCAACCTATGATGGATGTTATTGCCTTAAATGGTCCAAGGTACAAAGTTTCCTCAATTGATGACTATAGAGGTAAACTTCTAAGCATCTTTGTTTAAGAAATAAAAAGTTATTTGGATGACAGAAGAATTACTTGAGCTACTTATGGGTGTTTAATCATATATGATGGTTGGAAAAATAGAAGATATGAGCCTATTATTAATTTTTTTCGTTTATTATACAAAGGAGATAATGTTTTTAAAAATCTATTGATGCATCTGGCGTTGTTAGGAATGATGATACTCTATTTTAGATATTTGATGAAGTTGTAAGCAAAGTTAGGTTAGAAAATATTGTTTAATTCATTGCTAACAATGATTCTACTTATAAAGCAGTTGGAAGAAGATTGCATCGACCTGATGTTGAAAAAGTTTCTGTATTTAATGAGAAAGGATTTCATCTAAGTTAGGAATTTGTGTCATCCTCCTATTACAAGATTTGCAACTAATTTCTTATCACTTTAGTATTGTATTAAGATAAAGGAGTTAAGGCACATGTTTACAAGTGATAAGTGAGATGCATCTTAACATGTTAGGACTATATTGGATTGGAGGTTTCTAGAATTATACTTGAAGATCATGAATGTTGGTCCTAATGTCAGTTTGTCATCCGAGTTTATGAGCCTTTGGCGAGGGTACTTCATCTAGCTGATAGTGATAAGAAAGTAACGATAGGTTATTTTTATAATGTCGCAGAGAGGGTGAAGGAAGCAATTAAGTTCAATATGAAAATAGGACTTCTTTGTATACACCTTATCTTGTAGTCATCAATGAGAGATAAAAAAAGACAACTTTACTCTCTCTTGTTTGTAGCTATGGCATTTTTTAAATTATAGTATCTATTTCAAAATAAGTTTTACAAAGAAATTTGAAGTTAATAAGGAATGTTATTAACTATTACAATAATTGTTGTCTAAGAGATGATACAAGATCTCCTATGCTTATAAGTGGAGATTTACAAGGATGTTTTTAGTAATTTTGAGGTGTCAATTGCTATTCATCAAGGAGAAAAACTTAATTCATGTATATATTTTTTTTTTCATTTTTGTTACTTGTTGAAAATTAATTATCACTTTATTTTGTTTATAATGATACTTATGTTGTCTTACAATTTCTTGGTGAGAACAATTCAAAAATGATGTTTCAGAATTGTAAATGTTTGCAATTCAAATTCTAAGTCAATATGTGAATGCAATAGGGTGTGAAAGGAATTGAAACTCATTTAAATTCGTATGTTCCAAGAAAAGGAATAAATTAGAGTGCAAAAGATTAAACAACTTGGTATTTGTTCAATATAATTTAAAACTTTGGGAAATGTATGTTCTTATAATTATTAAGTTGGATATAATTTTTAATAATTTTTATAATTCAATTTTATTTGTTTAGTAGGACTTTTAATAGAACAAGTAGTTATGTGTATCCAATTTGCCTTCACCATGTAAATCTTTTAGTGAATTGAGTTTGATAGATGAGAGTGACTTCAAAGATAATCTTGAATGGGGAACTATTGACATACTATTTCATGCAATGAATTTGAATGATGGTGGTGATGAGATTCGTCTAAATTATGAGAATTTTGTACCAAATGAGAATTGAGTTCAATGCAATTTGAGCGGTTATTCAATTGAATGAAGCTCCAATTTTTTTCTCCTCTCCTTTTAATTTTACTCGTAATTGATTCATATGTTAAATTATATATTTTCAATATAAATATAATTTTAAATATTTTGTTTTAGGTTTTACTTCTATTTGAGCATGAATTTTTGTTGTAAATTGTAATATTTTGAGAGTCATAAATACTTATTATCCTTATATTTGATGTTTTGGCGTAATTATTATTTATTATATAATAAAATTGTAAATTTTTAGTACTTTGTATTGTCTTTAATTTTATATTTGTATGATAATTAAATGATTTTTATTACTAATTATGGCTATGATTTATATATGAAAAGTAATATTAACCAAAACAAGTAGATTGTTATCATTTCAATTTTCTATTATTATGATCTCTGGAGATATGATTGATGTAAAATTTTAAATTATACAATACAACATATTGATGGATTATTTTAAAAAAAATTCAAAAACTATTTTATAAATTTAAAAGATTACCCAGAACGATACCTAATATTTATACCAGAATGAAATCTGGTATTAATACTAGTATGATATTCATAAAATTGCATTGACATATGACTACCGAGGCTTAAAGCCTACAAGTTGTGCCCAGTCTTAGCCTTCAATGACATGGACAAATCACTAGTCCTGTGTCATTAGTGTATCATCAGTAATTTGGCCTAATGATAAGGAAGTATTTACATAAATGCAATCTTTATAAGATATAAGAGTTGAAATATTTGTATAGGTATCCAATTTCCGGTGCTTCAATAAAAACATACGAATAATCAGTAATGAGTTTCAAGGAAATTTCAAAAATCACATCAAGGTTTCCTTTAGAACTTATTGATAATGTTAACAAAGAAGACACAAAGAAGAACAAACATGGAGTAAAGTGAGGGACACAATAGGAATTTCACATAAAAGGCTATAATAGGACTTCACTAATACAAGTTGGCCTATACAATTCTGTTACAACAGAATGCATCCCAGACTTTTGTTTTCTTCTACATTTATTGACAAATATATGGTCAATATTGAACCAATAATTGTATAAATATAAAAATGAGCAAATAACAAAATATACATAAATTTTACAAAAAAATTTCTTTCATGGTATCAGAGTTATCCTTGACCAACGTCAATAATGAAGGGAAACTCTGGGTCATCAACCACCACTCTAAATGGTACACTATCATCTTCTCTTGATTTTTCAGCCCTAGAAAAGACCCTAAACTTCAATCTTCCCATCAAGTTTGATTGATAAAACTTTGTCAATTGGAGAGCCCAAATCTTTGCAGCCATAAGAGCTTTTGAGGTTGAAAACTTTGTCAACACAAGACCTCCTCCTCAATTCATCACTGCAGACACAAACCAAGTCATCGAAAATTCAAATTACAAAGCATGGCGAAGAACAGACCAGCTACTACTATATTGGTTGTTTTCAACCATTGGAGAAGAAGTAATAGGATAAGTAAACCATTCCAATTCATCCTATCAAGTTTGGCAAATTTTGGAGAATCTTTATGCTCAAACTTCCATGGTTAGAGTTCTATAACTAAGCATTAACTTTCAATAATTAAAAAAGGTTCACACACCATATCAGAATATATACAGAAAGTTAAAACCATAGGAGACTCACTTCAAGTAGTAGGACATGGAATCACTAAGTATGAACTAATATTAAGTGCCTTAAATGGCCTTGGTCATGAATATGATCATGTTGTGGTTTATCTAACATATTATGTGAAAACTTCAACTTTACAATAAGTGCATTACTGTCTTACGATACATGAAACAAGAATAGAGTAGCTGAACACAATTAATCAAGAAGATATCTCATCAACGACTACAAACTCTACAACTTTCAATCAAAACAATCAACGAGGAAGAAGTGGATCTAGAGGAAGAGGAAATCGTGGGAGAGGAGGCAAATGGAATGGAAACAGAATCTTTTGTCAACTTTTCCACAAATATTATAGCGCCCTACTCTCACAAGACACGTACCCGACATCCTGAATGATATCCAAGTACATACCCCACAAGGGTGGGATGCTAGAGCAATCATGACACTAACTTAATCATGGCATCATATTTAAAAGATAATCATCACACTATTGAAAACCCCAAATTCCTCATCATTTTATAAAACCGAATATATACATTGTAGCTTAACGATAACATCCATATATGTACATTATCAAAAGCTAATCAGAGTTACATCTCTAATACAAAACACACTACATACATGAGGAATTATACCAAAATACTATCTATATCCTTCAGTCTTAGCTGATCGACCTTTGAGCCATTTCTTCTTTCCAAATGTACAAAAATTACGCTCCTTCTAGAGTTTCTCTGTCACTAGTATCCTCTATCAAACTAAAATGTCAATTTTAAAATTGTAATGAGTTTTGTGAACTCAATGAGTTAACCATCCTCGATTGTTTACTCAAATCATATAACACATCAATTCATATAATCAAATAATTCACATCATTTCATTTATCATGTAGCATCACATATCACTTACTTCACATATCACATTTAGAGCAGTTAAACGAATCATTTTGAGCATTTAAAACATACATATCAATTATAAATGCAATGCACATGAGACTCACTTTCATTTATAACTTTGTTATGACCGAGTGCCTTTTTACTGGCCCATATCCCTTGTGGATACCGAGTTTGTTTCAGATATTGTCCCATATCCCTTAAAGGATACGAGGTACAATAACAACTGAGCTAGAGGATCTTATCACATTCTGAGCTTTAAGCTTTTTTTTGGTGGCTACTCTGGTCATAATAGCCTTTAAGTTGTCATGCATTTATGAAATGAAATGCATCACATTCACGTTCACATTTATCATCAGACCTTGGTCCAACATTTATCAATAATGTTGAGTATCACTTATTTCATCAAATTCACATACAAGGAACACTTCCAATATGTTATTCATGCATCAAATGCCTCGGACATTCAATGTCCGAAATCAACACAATCACATTCACATAATAATTCAATACAGAGTTTAAAATAAACAATTAATTAAATGAGACCATCTAGGTTACTCACAGTTTGCTCCAGAAAGATATTGCCTCGAAGTCCCGGCAACGTCTGGATGTTGTCGTTCAATATGCTCTTCTATATCATGCAACACACATTTACACATATCACAACTTTGCACAATAATATGAGTACTCATTTATGCACAAATGTGTATATGAATTATATACAATACATGCTCAATGACAGTCCCGGGTATATTTCCTTAATTCACATCTTATGATCATTCATATGTCGAAAGTCGTATGTGTCTAATTTGAACTTAGGTTTACACCTCAATAATACAAACACGTTCCAAGTTCATCACTCAATCATATCTTGTAAGATTTGATTTTCATAAGTTCCTCAATCACCAATTACTGATCCTTTCTAATGAATTCAGATGGCCATGAATTTTGGTGGAGAGGAAGAAAAATTTGTGAGGAGTTTGTGGTTCAAAATTTATGTCAATCGGAGGTCCAGAGAAGAAGTTATGGTCAAAAGAGTGAAGGGTATTCAAAACTTTCAAAAATCACTACTCCTTCACTATCACGATCGTGCTTATCGTGCAATTCCTGTTGGTTGCTCTCTATCACGATCGTGTTTGGCGCGTTGGTGCATTTTCGGATATCTCCTCTTTGTCACGATCATGCAACTCCTCTGAGGTTCCCTTCTGTCACGATCGTGCGACTGCTTTGAAGGTTCCAAGCACGATCGTGCACTACTCTAGGTGATTCCCTTCTGTCACGATCGTATACTACCAAATAATCGATATTCAAGCTTCATTCAGCTACTCTCCAACACCTATTTTCAGATCAATTTGCATGGCCATTTTGAGATAGAAAAAGAAGGATTTAGGCAAAATATTCTTCTAAATAATTGTTCTTTTATGTCTTAAGTTTCTAATGATACCAATTTCACATAATTTGGTTTAGTATTCTTCATGTTGGGACCCGATCTCGAGACCAGACCCCAATTGGAAAAGCGAAATAGAAAACAGAAACGCAAAGCGAAACAGAAAGAACGGAGCGAAACCGATAACACAAAACGGATCAAAGCGGATCAAAAAAAACAAAGTCCAAAGTGAAACCGAAATAACAAAGAACGGAAAACAGATGCGAACCACAAATCGAATCGGACTCAAATCCGATTTGGAAACATAAGGCGAAAGAATCGAAAGCAAAACGAATAACAATGAATGAGAGCGGAAACGAAGGAAACGAAAACGAAACGAATTCGAATCGAACCGAAACGAATATCCGACATCCGCGAACAAAACTTTAGAAGAACGTGCGTCGCGTTGGATACCCTAAGACAATCCCGGTCTACACTAATCCGAAAATCCGGTATAAATTTTTTTTTCTCTTTTTCGTTCTAATTATTTCTTATCAATCTCATACAATCACCTCTATTGCTCAAATTGGAAATTCATTCTCAACCAATATCTCA
>JAOQMQ010000194.1:22321532-22334790 GCA_027563845.1 Erythroxylum subrotundum
TAACATCTATAACACAATTCATATACAAAAACACTCATTTAAATTCATTTTAATATTTCTAATTTCCACCAAAAGTTTGGGGTCCAACATTTCAAGTTATACTTATAGTACTACTGACTATTCTTAAACTACAACTGCAACAAATATTCAACTTCAAATCAAAATTTGAAGCTTTTAAATACAAAATTCAAATTCGATTTCTTCATGAAAATTGTAGCCATATGACTCTAATTTAATCCAAATTAAAATCATCCCATTTGGATGTCTACATATCAAGTTATGGCTAAAAATATAGATACATGTTCAATGAAAACACTACATCTACACATTTTCCAACACACTTCATCATCATTTTCATCTTAGCTCATCTCTTTTGCTTAGTCTATCTCTTCTAGCTTATATCCTCAATATTTCCTTTTCATTCCTACTTCCATTTCAGCTCAATTTTGATCATAATACTAAAAACAGAACATTTACATACATATTCATCATTAAATTTCTACACACATATCTTTCTCCATTTCCAATGATCTTTCTATTTTAATCTCATCTTTACAACAACTCATGAAATATTAACCATCATAAACACAAAAACACGACACCAATATTCTCATTCTTCATCTACAATGCACATGTAATGACCACTATTCTTATGATCATGTAATATCAATTAATCACCATATTTATTTCATAATCATACAACTCATGGGAATTTAACATGTTACTTACTTGCTAAAACTCCAAGTTCTTCAAAACACCAAGAAGCCCTAACTTCTCATGCATCCCACGTACATCATCATGGGGGTTAGGAGGTTTAGGTTTCTTGTGGCAAATGAAGAAGACAACAAGGTGAGAGTAGCAAGTGAAAGATAATATGAGAACAAGGTTTAACGTTGATGGAGGTTGGTGAGAAAATTCCTGAAGAAGATGAAGAAGAAAGCCACGAAGAAGAAAAAGAAAGCAAGAACAAAACAATTAACTTGGTCTTTCAAGTATAATCGTCGAATAAAGACTAGGCTTGGCAAGTGACACTTGTCACTTGCCACATGTCCAGTTTCTATGAGTTTAAACTAGGTTCTCTTATTTAACTATCCAATTAATTCCATTTTCTACTCCAATTGTCTCTCAATTCTCAATGACATATGTCATTAAATCCCAATGTTATTTATAAAATTTTTCACTGCCATGTGACTCTTATTTTTACTATCATTTATCAATTGTCCTGTCACTTGGCTTTTTTCTTAGTCCAAAAATACCTAAAATTTCTGAAATTTCACCAAAAATTCTAGATCAATAATTATACTCTCCAATTCAATTTCAATACATATAAACCACAATTCTTGATATAATCACATTTATAAATCAATTATACCTAGAAAATGTCAATGAATGCATGTACAATCATTTTAATGTGTGCAATTATCAATATTCACGTGTGTGTGTATGCTATATTATGCATGAGCATGAAATGCACTTTCTAACTTCTCAATAATCTCATATGTACACTATTCTAGGGTTTTAACCCTTAACATGGGATAACAAGATGTTACAAATCTGGCCATGAAGCACTAAAATGTCACAAAAGGTTTGATATATCATGGCAAGGTAACATTACCCAACCATAGAGACAGAACATCTTCACTTTACAAGCACAGAACAATGCACAAAACTGTCCTCAATCCCATTTGGCTCAAAATTAGCTTGGATATCCTTCCTCAGAAGCAGTCAAGAACAATACAAGGTTTATAGACAGTGGGGCTACAAATCATGTAACAGTAGACCTTAATAATTTGTCAATAAGTTCAGAGTACGGTGGAAAGGATCAACTCACTGTTGGTAATGGTAACTCTCTTCCTATTACTAATATTGGCTCATCTTACATACATTTCCTAGATAATACACACACACCTCTTACATTAAAACAAATTCTGCATGTTCCAAACATAACCAAAAATCTACTGAGCATTTCTAAACTTACCAAAGACAACAAAATTTATGTTGAGATTACTAATGAAAGTTGTCTGTTTAAGGAAAAAGTAACATGGAAAATTATGCTCAAAGGAGTGCTTCAGGGTGGCCTCTACAACTTTAAAGTCACTAAACCGCATAACAAAATTAGGCCATTCATGCAAACATACCCTACTCATAAGTCTAGTTTTTCACAAC
Source organism: Erythroxylum subrotundum (assembly GCA_027563845.1). Lineage (NCBI taxonomy): Eukaryota > Viridiplantae > Streptophyta > Magnoliopsida > Malpighiales > Erythroxylaceae > Erythroxylum > Erythroxylum subrotundum. The sequence goes on from JAOQMQ010000194.1 coordinate 22,323,699, forward strand.
AGAAAGTTTCTTCTCTTTTAAATGCCAGTCATTGTGAGACAAAAATAGCACAGAAAAATGTTAATGTTTGGCATGCCAAATTAGGACATTCTTCCAATGAAGTTCAATATTATTCTTAACGATCTGTCCCATTGTGATGCCTGTAAGCAAGGAAATTTACATTAACTACCCTTTCAAACTCATGACATAACTGCTCAAAATCCATTAGACATCATATACTCCGAAATTTGGGGACCCTCTCCATATCTCTCAACAGAAGGACATAAATACTATTTTATTTTTGTTGATTCCTACACAAGATTCACATGGTTTTATCCCCTAAAACTAAAATCTGATACTCTATCAGTTTTTGTCAAAGTCAAAGTCAAAGCCAATGTTAAACTCCAATTGAACAGAAAAATCAAAGCTCTTCACACTGACATAGAAGGTTAATATAATTCCCTCTTACCTTACCTCACAAAACATGGAATACAACCACGTTTTAGCTATCCTTACACTCATCAACAAAATGATGTCTTTGAGAGAAAACACCAACATATCATTCAAATAGGACTAACTCTTTTATCCCATGCTCATATACCACTCACCTATTGGTTAGAAGCCTTCTCTACAACCACCTATCTCATCAATAACCTCCCATCTCCAAGACTAAACAATCTCTCACCATTTGACAAGTTGTATAATAAACCCCCAAATTATCTCTATCTTAAAACATTTGGTTATAGTTGCTTTCCTTATCTTAGTTATTATTCTCACCATAAATTTGGGTTTCATACCATAAAATGTGTTTTCCTTAGATATAGTTCAATGCATCAAGGTTACAAATGTTTGACTAATCAAGGGAAAATCATCATCTCTTCCCATGTGGTCTTTAATGAGGAAGAATTTCCATTTCCTTAATTTTTCCCCACACACTCAAATCATCCTATAGCTTCACAAAGTCTTTCTATCTTCACTCTAACCTCAACATCACCCTCTTTAAAGGTTGTCATGACTCACTCCTCTGCTGCAGAATGTTCTCACACAACTGAATCCTCTAACGGACATGTAAACTCTCAAAATCCTTGCTTACCATCACATCCTACAATTTTATTAAACAATCAAAATACTTTACCTAATCTCATTCTGTCAACTAAACCAAACACTGAACCTAATCCTTCTTTCCCATTAACACAAAATAATCATCCTATGCAAATTCGCTCCAAAAGTGGAATTTTTAAACCCAAACGTTATTCCTTCTCCCTTGCTTTAAATTCTCACATTGAACCCACAACAGTTTCTAAAGCTCTAAATAATCCTACATGATTTCAAGCTATTCAAGAGGAATTCAATGCTTTACAACAAAATCACACTTGGACACTTGTTCCCTATAAGCCTACCATGCGCATTCTTGGTATAAAATGGGTGTTCCAAACTAAGTATAATATTGATGGGACTGCCTCTAAACACAAGGCTCAGTTTGTCGCCAAAGGGTTTAATTAAACCCCCTGGCATTGACTTTTCAGAGACTTTCAGCCCTGTTGTGAAAGCCTCAACAGTTGGAGTAATTCTCTCACTTGCTGTTTCTCATCACTAGGATATTCAGCAAGTTGACATCAACAATGCATTTCTACATGGGGACTTACATGAAACTGTTTATAAAAATCAGCCACGAGGATTTGAAAGCAAAACACAATCGCATCATGTTTGCAAATTGGCTAAAGCTCTCTATGGGTTCAAACAGGCCCCTAGGACTTGGTTTCATAAACTAAAACATGTAGTGTCTCAGCGAGGGTTTCATAATTCAAGGCCAGATACTTCTCTATTCTATTAAAACAATAATGGATTCATTACAATGCTACTAGTCTATGTAGATGATATCCTAATCACAGGAAATTTAACTCAAGGTATTCATACAGTTATTAGTCAATTATAGTTCCAGTTTCGACTTAAAATGCTTGGAAGCATAAATCATTTTCTCAATTTTGAAGCACATAGAAACATAAATGGATTATATCTTTCATAGAAACATTACATCGAAGATTTACTTATTTGAACCAACATGTTTTCATGCAAGCCCTGTTCCATTCCAATCACTGCAACAACCAAATTATCTCTACGTGATGGAACACCCTTTGAACACCCAACACTCTACCGAAGTATCATAGGAGCACTTCAGTATCTGTATAATACAAGACTAGACATCAGCTTCATAGTAAATAAATAAAGTCAGTTACCTAGGATTCTCCATTACCTAAAAGGAACATCAAATCTAGGACTGCTTTTCAACCACTATATACTCCTCTCAACCTCGACGCCTACAGTGACTCTGACTAGGCCAACTCTCCCGAAGATCGAAAATCAACAACCAGAGGATGCATCGTTTTAGGGAGAAACCTCATTTTTTGGATCTTCAAGAAACAATCTTCAGTAGCTCAGTCTAGCACCGAGTTTGAATATCAAGCCCTCTCACAATTGTCTACCGTACTTATCTACCTCACATCCCTATTATCTGAGTTAGGGTTCTCTCTCTCTCACAAACCTACTATGTGGAGCGACAGCAATAGCTCTCGATCGCTGGCTCAAATCTCACTCTTTCACTCAAGAACAAAACATGTCGAATGGATGTACACTTTATCAGAGACAAAGTGCAAAAAAGAAAACTTGAGGTCAGATATGTTAATACTACATACCAACTCGCCGATATCCTCACAAAGCCCTTGACATCGGAGAGATTTTTCTATTTGATTACCAAACTGAGCCTAGTTCGAAGCCCTCGGTTCAGTTTGAGTGGGGATGTTAACGAAGAACATACAAAATAGAACAAACAAGAAGTAAAGTGAGGGACACAATAGGAATTTCACATAAAAGGCTATAATAGGAATTCACTAATGCAAGCTGGCCTGTACAATTATGTTATAACATAATACATCTCAACCCTTTATTTTGTTCTATATTTGCTAACAAATGTACAGGCAGTATTAAACTAATAATTGTATAAATATACAGATGAGCAAATAACAAAATATAAATAAATTCTACACATAACTTTCTTTAAGATAAAACTATAATTGAAATTCTAATAGTACATAATCTTGGATGCTTTGTTGTTGCACCATAAATGATAAATGCTAGTTACCTCCTTCTCAATTCAAGACCTAAACCAAGCGAAAATGGCAGAGACGACCCTTTATCTCGCACTGACTCTCTTCTTTCTCTTTGTTGCTCAAAAGCTTTATCGAACTAAAAAGTCCCAAAGAAAACTTCCGCCAAGCCCACCTGGGATTCCAATTATAGGTCACCTCCATCTCCAAAAGCCACCTTTACATCGTACTTACCACCGTCTTGCTAAGAAATATGGCCCCATCTTCTCTCTTAGATATGGGTCACGGCGAGTAGTAGTTGTCTCGTCGGCGTCAGCCATCGAAGAATGCTTCAGTAAAAACGATATCATTCTGGCAAACCGACCCGAGTTTCTCGTGGCTAAGCATGTTGGTTACAATTACACAGCCATGGACTATGCTCCTTATGGAGACCACTGGCGCAACCTTCGTCGCGTTAGTACCATGGAGTTATTGTCAAACCGTCGTCTTAACATGCTTCTATACGTTCGCAAAGAGGAACTCATGCGAGTTATCACCAAACTGTACCGTGAATCGTCACAAGGTTTTGCTAAGGTAGAGTTAAAATCAATATTCCAAGATCTGACTCTTAATACCATGATGAGAATGATCACAGGTAAGAGATATTTTGGTGAGGAGGTGACTGAGGTTGAGGAGGCAAGTGAGTTCAAGAAATTGATTAAGCAGTTATCAACTTGTTATGATTCATCAAATCCAGGAGATTTCTTCCCCATTTGGAATTGGATTGACGGTGGTCGGTATGAGGGGAAGTTGATGAAACTTGCTAAAAGGTTCGACGAGTTTATGCAGGGTATAGTCGACGAGTGTAGAAGCAAATTGAATTCGGAGAACACGAAAACTCTAGTTGACATTTTGCTTAGGATCCAGCAGTCAGAATCCGAGTATTTTACAGATGAAATTATAAAAGGAATGATAGTGGTAAGTGAGCCCAATCTGTAAATTAACTGGATTGTATATGTTAACTAGTGTCCATAAAATATTTTCTGATGTTTGAATGGTTATATACTCAGGTTCTTCTAGCTGCAGGAACTGACACGACATCAACCACACTGGAATGGGTAATGACTTGCCTACTCAGGCATCCCAAAGTATTGACTAAAGCTAAAGAGGAAATAGACTCTCGAGTTGGGCAAAATCGCTTAGTAGATGAGCCTGATGTTGCCAACTTGTCATATCTTCAGAACATTATTTCAGAAACACTTCGATTGTATCCAGCAGTTCCTGTTATTGATCCACACATGGCATCCGAGGATTGCACCATTGAAAGTTACGACATACCACGTGGCACGGTTATACTGGCAAATGCATGGGCTTTACACAGAGATCCAATACTCTGGGAGGATGCAGACACTTTTAAACCTGAAAGATTTGAAGGTAATGGAGTTCCTCGTAGTTACATGCCATTTGGCTTGGGAAGAAGGTCGTGTCCTGGGATGAATTTGGCCCTCCGTGTTCTGGGATTAACGTTGGCCACGTTAATTCAATGCTTCGAATGGGAAAAGGTTTGTGAAGATAAGGATATTGATATGACAGAGGGGAGAGGAATTACTATGCCAAAGGTTGTGCCATTGGAGGCCGTGTGCAAAGCTCGTCCCATTATGAATAATGTTCCATCCTTAATTGATACTATCATGTATGAGAACAGTTGAGGAATTTGTGCTGCCTCCATAACTCAATTATAAGAGAGACAGTGCTGCTAAAAAAATTAGGGCGAGATTCGATTTCAAAAGATCACTTTAAATTTTATATCATGATTAATGCTTAAATATAAATCTTATCTTATTATATAACTCGATCATCTTTTGAAACATTTATTCAAATTAGTTCAATGCAGTCATCATAGTCACACACATGTCTGACGTCTAATGTTTGACCTCTAATGATATGCATACAAACAAATTGATAGAATTCTACAAGTAGTTTAGAGAGAGAGTTAGTCAAGAAATGCTACCTTCTTTAGAGCCCAAACTTATTTATAATAAAGTTAATGATAATAAAATTTTAGATTCAATTAAACAATTTAATTAGAATTATAGTTAATTTTAATTAATTTGGTCCAAATAAGATCCAATATTGCATATTAGTTCTTTTTTATTAAAGATCTCATATTTAATCCTAAAATTTTTCAAACCTTATAATCAAGTCTAACTTGATTAAATAATTTATATTTATAGATCATATTGACATTATTAATATTACCCAATTTTTATATGATAATTTTTTTTATAATTTGATCATTTCATTATATAATGTTTCAATTAAACATAAAGTACAAAATTAATGTCTACTCTATCTAAGTCCAATCATCTTAATTCTCCACTATTAGTAATTTATTCTATTAATTACATTTGAAAACTATTCTCAAAGTTCATTCCATATATATTGATCACTTAATTATATCCATAAAGTTCATATTATATTCAATGCCTATCAAATGAGCTATTTTTTATAAGGATATGTTACAAATAGTATCAAAATACAACAATCCGTGTACGAGATATCTTAAACACCTCAAGTTAAAAGATTACTTATATAATTATCATAAGGAAAATTTCATATATATACAAGTAATGTTCCAAATGAAATTCTCATGTCGAGTCAATTTAGTGAACTTGTTATTTAATAAGCACTTATATATTTGTTTGTTTAAATATCTCCATATATTAATCTATGAGATCAGCTACTTCCTTAATAAAAAAAATATAATGTGTGCTAATCTTATTTATACTATATTATTGTCTAGTCTTAATAGAACAATGACTAAGAATATATGAATGCATGATAAATCTCATAATTATGATATCTTCATAATTTTATTTGTAACGTACATTTATCTCATAAATTTTATCATATATATTGGAATATGTATAACATAAAGAATACCTTTAAATCATTGCCTCTGAAATTATAACCAACTGATTGACTGTAGGGTATAAACCAATAATCTTAATTGGCTATATTCTCAATATGACATAACAAAAATAGTTTCAATTATCAAACTTTGTATTCTTGCCATCTATATTAACCATATGTCTTTCTTGATCCAAAACATATAAACTACTTACGTAAACTTATATCAACTATAGATTTATTATCATGCTTTAATCATTGTAGCAATATTGAATCTAAATTAAGTTAGGGTGTTAGTAACACTTGTCACTACATCAAAATTAAATTATAAACTTAATTATATAGTTAGGTGCTTTACATGCATATCTGATGTAAATGATTAAATTTTATTGTTTATATGATTTGAGGATCTAAAAGATAGTTGTTACGCATATGTGTAAGGCGTGTGACAAGTACTATCAGACGGAATCTATTAGCAATGTCATAATGGAGCATGCACCATTTTTATCATATGAACTAAATTATTTAGGGCCAATATATATATATACCTTTCCATGACCTGGAGTGAATTATCTAAAATTAGGTTTGTGTAGGTATGTTTCCATCAATCAGGATGAATTGGCTAGTAGCTACACTATACAAGTAAATAACATTATATATGTTAATTTTGGAACCATGGTATGATATATTTAATTTGATTAATTTTACATATTTTTTGAGGTATTTACATCATAACATTTTTTTTATAAGTTTTAGATAAATTGTTTGTGCCATGTAGGCATATTGTTAATTTTTTGGCATATAGAAAGACTATTAATTAATTTATAATTCTTTTAAACTTCAATTAAAATTGTTACCGTGTGAATAAGAAAGTGCCTGTGCACAAGATCTCAGGTAAGTGTGTGGCCCTGAAGATGGGGTAAAAGTTAAAACTTCTTGCGGGATATCTAGCAATTATTGTGTTTTTTCTTTTACAATGGAGCCTTGGAGGACCACACCGCACTAATAAGTGAGGCGATAGTATTTGCAGCACTTTTTTGTTTACACATGCAATAACTGACATGCGATAGTATTTGACACTGAACGAAGCACTAGCCAGGGCCATCTGTTTTGGGAGTCTGCTCTAACTCGTTTGTCGTTCTCGTTATTCGTTATCTTTTAAATTTCTGTTTTTTGTTTGCACATGCAAACACTCTCACCCAGGAGTTAGATAGGATGATCTGATTTGAGACTCTGCTCTAACTCGTTTGTGGTTCTCTTTCATCGTTATCTTTTAAACTACTATGTTGGAATTATCCCATTACCAAATTGTTACGTAATAGATTTGAATATTTTTTGTTTTGTAATTATTAATTTTAATTAATAACGTGAAAAATGATTTTATTATCACATTATGTTTATTACAGTATCTTATACTTTTTGACTTTAATGACACAATTTCTATCTCATATTGGGAAAAGACGAGGATGAGAGGAGTTTTTCAAGTTGTAAAATAACTCTTTGCCCTCCTATATCATATTATTCCAAAAAATTTGATGTATACTTAAAATTTGTACACATATCAAATTTAGTATTCTTTTCTTAATAAAAGCAGGCTGCCTTAAGTGGTGTTCGGAGACTAGGTACAATTGGCCGAACTCCGTTATCAATTTTCCGGTGTGTTCTTTCCTTATCTCTTTTATTTATTCCACATGTATAGTATTCAATATTATTTGTCGGGTATATTTGTAGTGTTGTGTTCAATTTATTTGGGTGTATTTTTCTATTCATGTGTATACACAGGTTAGGTTATGATAAATACACCGTGCACATAATTTCTGTCTAGGAGGTCGGGTTTTAAGTGAGACCGTTTGTGACCCCTCCGCCCTTTCTTGGGATTTTGTGTACAATGGTAATATTGTCTTAGGAGTCCGTTTGACGGTCTTTTCTAGGTATTACCGAATTGGTTCACTTCACTAGTTGTTTATCTTAGAGGAAAAAATTACCCGGTTTTTCCCAACAAGTGGTATCAGAGCCGAAGATTCGTCATTTGTTTGTTTGTAATATTTGTAATATTGAATACTATTATTTGAGTCTGTAATGACGTCTGTTAATTCACCAGCAACTAGGGACAAAGCAAATATGACATAAGTAGCATCAACTTCCTCGTCCACATGGTAGAGGATTCCAATGTCAAGTATGAAGTTGGTGGTTGAAATATTTGATGGAACTGGCCATTTTTGGCATGTGGCAAGGCGACGTTCTGGATTCCCTTTTCTAACAGGGCCTTGACATAGCTATTGAAGAAAAGAAATCAGAATATGTAGAAGATAAGGATTGGAGTATCATAAATCGATTGGCATGCAGAATAATTCGATCATGTCTATCTAGAGAGCAGAAGTATGTTTTCAAGAATGAGACTTCTGCACACAAATTGTGGAAGGCATTGGAGGACAAATTTCTAAAAAAGAGTGGTCAGGATAAGCCCCTTATGAAAAAAGGTTGTTTTGATTTGATTACCGACCAGGTACTACTATGAATGAACACATCACTATGTTTAATCAGTTAGTAGCAGACCTGTTGAATTTGGATGTGAAATTTGAAGATGAAGACTTGGCTTTGATGTTGTTATCATCCCTTCCGGATGAATTTGAACACTTAGAAACTACTTTACTTCATGGGAAGGAGAATGTATCTTTAGATGCTGTGTATTCTGCTTTCTACAGTCATGAATTGCGAAAGCAAGATAAAAAGAAAAGTAAATCGGTTACAGAAGATGAAGCATTTGTGGCAAGAGGTCGTCAGCAGAGCCGGTCAAAGGGGAGAAGAGGAAGATCCAAATCAAAAAGTAAAGTTGCCAAAGATGAGTGTGCTTTCTGTTATGAGAAAGGGCACTAGAAGAAAGACTGCCCAAAGTTGAAGAAGAAAGGGAAGGCTTCGCAAGATGCAAATGTTGCAGAATATAAAAGTGATGCAGAGTCAGATGTCTCTTTGGTGGTATCACCTTCAACATTCCATTCAGACGAGTGGATTCTAGATTCAGGTTGCACCTATCATATGTCTCCCATCCGGGAGTGGTTTTTTGATTTCGAAGCAATTGATGGTGGAGTTGTTTACATGGGCAATGACAATCCATGTGAAACAGCTGGGATAGGTTCAATCAAGTTGAGGAATCATGATGGATCCGCCAGAATTTTGAAGGATGTTCTGTACGTGCCGAATTTGAAAAAGAATCTCATCTCTTTGGGGACCTTAGAATCAAAAGGCCTAGTTGTGATGATGCGAGATGGAATTCTTAAGGCAACTTCGGGAGCACTTGTGATGTTGAAAGACATAAGGAAAAATAATCTATATTACTACCAAGGTAGTACAGTTGTTGGGACAATAGCGGTAGCAACTTCTAGTAGCAAGAAGGATGCAGAGACAACAAAGTTGTGGCATATGCGTTTGGGACATCTGGTAAAAAATCCTTGCAAATTCTTGCCAAACAATGATTATTTAAAGGTACAAAGACATGCAAATTATAATTTTGTGAGCATTGTGTTTTGGGAAAACAAAGAAGAGTAAAATTTGGCACTGCCATCCATGACAGTAAAGGTATTTTGGATTATGTGCACTCAGATGTGTGGGGACCTGCTAATACTCCATCTCTTGGAGGTAGGCATTATTTTATCACTTTTGTCGATGATTTTTCCAGAAGAGTATGAGTGTTTTCTATGAAGAACAAAAATGATGTGCTTGGAGTTTTCCTTAAGTGGAAAGCTCAAGTTAAAAACCAGATAGGAAGAAAGATCAAAGTTCTCCGAACAGAAAATGATAGAGAATACAAGAGTGATCCTTTCTTGGAGGTATGTCAAGAGTCTAGCATAGTTCGGCACTTTACAATTAGAAAAACACCACAACAGAATGGGGTGTCGGAGTGTATGAATAGGACATTAGTGGAAAAAGTTCGTTGTATGTTGTCTAATGCTCGGCTAGGAAGAAAGTTTTGGGCTGAGACAGTGACATATGCTCAACATCTCATTAATCGTTTGCCATCATCTGCAATTGGTGGCGAGACTCCTTTAGAGGTATGGTCTGGAAAACTTGTAACAGATTATGATTCTTTGCATAATTTTGGTTCTACCGCATATTATCATGAGAATGAATCAAAGTTTGATCCACGAGCAAAGAAGGCTTTATTTATGGGCTTCAATGCTGGAGTTAAGGGATACCGTTTGTGGTGTCCAGAGTCAAAGAATACAATTATCGACAGGGATGTTACCTTTGATGAATCTGCTATGTTAAATAAGGTAACTCCAGAAGGGGCTGATGATACTTCATAGCAGGTGGAGTGTATGCCGAAGCAGGTAGAGTTTGAACAAACAGTGGTGATCCCAGCAAAAAGCACTACTAGTGACTCTCCTATGGAAGAAGAAGAGTTAGATGAGGAAGAGGTTCTGACCCAAAAACCTCTGTAGCAATCAGAGTCAATTGCCACTAGAAGGACGAGACGAGAAATTCAAAAACCTGCTCGTTTTACTGACATGGTAGCTTATGCACTTCCAGTTGTTGATGATGTTCCATCTACCTTCCCAGAAGCAATCCGAAGTTCAGAAAGTGGCAGATGGGCAAGTGCAATGGAAGAGGAAATGCAATCTCTTGAGAAGAACAAGACATGGAAGTTGACACAACTACCGAAGGGAAAGAAGGCAATTGGATGCAAATAGGTATTTGCAAAGAAAGAAGGATTTCCTAACAAAGATGATATTTGCTACAAGGCAAGGTTGGTGGCTAAAGGCTACTTTCAGAAGGAAGGAATTGATTATAATGAGGTATTTACTCCAGTTGTTAAACATTCTTTCATTAGAATTTTGTTGGCCTTGATAGCGCAGTTGAATTTAGAGCTAGCTCAACTTGATGTGAAGACCGCATTCTTTGAAAGAGGAAATCTATATGGCTTAACCAGATGGATACAAGATTGATGGTAAAGAAAACTGAGTTTGCAAACTGAACAAATTGTTGTATGGACTGAAGCAATCTCCAAGGCAGTGGTACAAACGATTTGACAAGTTTATGAAGGGTCAGAAATACACAAGAAGTAAATACGATCATTGTGTATATTTGCGCAGACTTCAAGATGGGTCCTACATTTACCTACT
>JAOQMQ010000194.1:22415551-22433104 GCA_027563845.1 Erythroxylum subrotundum
CATTTAAAACAGATACTCACACATCATGGCATGTCACATAGTCATTCAATATCACCTTGCAAAACATTCATGATCTTTAGTCTTATAATGTTATATGCATGAGACTTGTGTTCATTCTTATTGTTGTGACTGAGTGTCAATCACTTATACAAATACTGGCCCATAGGGCTCAGTCAGAACAGAGTTCACGGAGTATAGCTCTACGTGAAGAATCAGAGTTCACGGAGCAAAGCTCTACGTGAAGAATCAGAGTTCACGGAGCAAAGCTCTACGTGGAAGCGCTTCAAACAGGCTACTCAAGTCACAACGCCTTTATCTGAGCTTGCATTTTATGAAATGCATCATATACTGATCATGTCATATCGCATATGATGTTAAATCAGAAACTCACATTCATCGGACCTAAGTCCGACATTCAACTTTCATGAGAATACACATAACATACAGAATTTCCCAACAGATCAAAACACTTCCAATACATGCCCCACTATTAAACTCCTCGGACCTCAAGTCCGGAATCCAAAAACAACTCACAAACATTTCGTTAAGAATGGAAGTGAAATAAATCAAATTAAATTCAAATCAAATTAATCCTAGGAAATCATCTAGGTTGACTCTCAAGTTACTCCCGAAGCTAATGCCTGGAAGATCCGGCAACGTCTGGAGGTTGACGTTCCAGTTGCCCCTCTATAACAAATAATATTCACGATATCACAAATTGCACCATCATAATTATTCGAAAATGCATATGTATAGCATGAATTATGTACAACGCATGTTCATGATAATCCCGGGTCTCAATCCATCGATTCCATCGCAACAACATTCTCATATCAAAACTCATCCTTTTTCCAAGTCACACTTTCGGGTCTACTATTCACAACCAACGTCGGAATGATCTCATTTTTGGACTATTGGAAAGAGAACTTTGAGATCGACAACTTTCATGAAGACCTCGAAGATCAACTCGTTCTCCTTACTTTTGTATCGTCTCACTTTTGCTTCATCTTACTTTCGTATCGTCTTACTTTCACTTCGCCTTACTTTGCTTCGTCTCACTTTCGTATCGTCTTACTTTCACTTCGTCTTAGTTCTATCGTCTTAAAACTTCGTCTTAGTTCTATCGTCTTAAAACTTCGTCTTACTTTTATCGTCTTAAAATTCCGTCTTACTTCTATCGTCTTAAAACTTCGTCTTACTTTGACTTTCCTCTTCGTCTTAGTTTGACTTTCCTCTTCGTCTTAGTTTTCCACTCTCTAGAGCAACTCCACTTATAACGAGCATAACTTTCAACTCAGATGTCCATAATTTTCATACTATATATCGTTGGAAAGATAACAGAAAGATCTAAAAGCAACTTTGCCAAAATCTATCTAGATTAAATCCAGATTTTCAAACTTTCAATCCTTTACATCTAAATCATCTTCTACCTAAATTATCTCTTCCATTAACAACTCTAAAAATCACTTTTACAACATCGAATCCTTAATAACCTTTCAAAACATTGAATTAACACTATAATCCCCCCAACAACACGGTATTCATGAACAAACACGAAAATACCATTTTCCATTCAAATGACAGTAACTTATCAAATTTATTTCATAAACCCCCTACTCTCAAGGATTTATTCACTACTTACCTGTTGAAAACTCCAAAATCTTCAAGCCCTAAACTCCACACAATTTACGACTTCACAGCTTCTGATTTTTCCTAGGGTAGAGGACACAGATGGCAAAGGGGATTTGGTGTAGAAAAGGAAAAGCATAAAGATCTCTCAGAAGGTGTTTGACGGAAAACTCTATGTATGAGAAGAAAATTTTGGAAGAAGATAATAATGAAAAAGGAACTCAGACATGACTTAACCTGTCAACTTTCAAAGAACAGTAATCTACTTCTAGCCAAAGTACCAAGAGCCTAAGTGACACTTGTCATTTTCCTATGGTCTAAGCTCTAACCAAGTTCCTTTTGAACCAAACTCATTAATTCCTATCTTTACAAACTAATTATCTCCAAATATCTTTTGATTTCTTGTTCCCTATTATACATATTTATATATATTCTTTCACAATACTCCATAGATAACTCGAAAATTCACAACTCAATCCAATTATACCCGAAATTATTTATGAATGCATGTACAATTATTTTCATATGCAGATAAATGCACTATTCATGTATATGAGTGTGACATTTTATGCATGAACATGGAAGTGCATCTCTAACTCTCCTTAATCACTCACATTTACTAATTTAACCTTTCCATAAGTAATGGGATGTTAGGGTTGATATTCGACATTACTGAGAATGACCTTAGGTTTACCCAACAAGCCACCTTAGGTCAATCGATAGGTATCGGTCATATCAATTGCATCATAAATGCAACTATCGTCTAATGCTATCAACTCGTGATGTATGCACACACATTGGGTTATCAACTCTTGATGCACATACATCTGATGTACGCAACCCAATTGTGCCTCTGTCTATGTTGACCTTGAATTTACTCAACAAATCAATGCTTCTAGTGAAAACCGACCCATTAATCTGGAAATCTTATTTCAATAGTTCGAACATATCGGAATAGAGCGAGCTTGGGTTGACCCAACAACCCTAACTCTAAAGGAATTCTGGTTCTCCCTATATTAATGGAAGGCGTTAGTTTTTATACTATATGTGAGGGATTTCATACTCCGGTCGCATCTAAATTGTAGGATTATAGTCACAATGACTATATGGAATGATTTAGGATGTTTCATCAATCACATTGAATATATGTCCATAATCATCTATCATCCCACCTAACCAACCCTAGCATGCATTCTTTAATGCAATCATCTCACAAGGTTTTCCTATATAGGTTGTGACGTGTTATGCATCCTAAGATTTGATGTTCGATTCAACTCTTAAACTGAATTGCTTTCTAATGTTGGCGTCGGCTCATTTCTCAATCCATATGTTTTCAATTCCAATTCAAAATACCAATATACCAAGTGTAAAACCCTCTGTACCAATTAAACACTTTAATTGTATCATGCTTGCCATTTCTAGTCATACTAGACGTGAAATACTCAAAATAGATTAATACAATATTATTCTCTTAGATTTCTAAATAATTTGATAACATCAAACTATCACCCTAAGTATCTCTTGGTATTCTCCATTTCATCAAAACTACTTCGGCACTTGTTACATAACTTGTGACGGCCAAAACAATCAAGACAATGGAATATACCAACGAGATGCTAATATGACATATTTGACATCCGAAAATTTTTGGAAACCCAATTTCAAGCAGATCAGTTTGGCATGCATACAACATCAATGTAAGATATTTCTGATCACATAAAAAATGATCCAAGGCATTGAAACCAAAAAACACACAATTAACATTTCAAACAAACCACGTCCAGTAGTTTTCTCAAAATTGTCCAGCTCTGTCTTTTGCTTGAAAAAATCATTGAAACAATTTCAATAAATACTAAGAAAATTGAATCGGCTTTAACATGTTCACAACATGTTCCATGAATTGTTTCAGAATTTATTTCCAAGAAAAACTCAATCAACCTCAGCAACCAAGCCAGTCCAGAATCTGTGTTCCTCAACACAGACATTCCCAATAGCACATAAGAAATTCTCAAATAAATATTCAGTCACCTCTAAAACTTTTTTCCATCTTTATAGACAATGACCAAAGGAGACCGACGCTAACGGTATCCACGCAGAGATCAGATAATCTAACCGAATCAAACTCTTTGATTCGAAAATAGCTAGAACAAAGAAGAGAGTGCTAACTCTTACCTTTGTTCTTTGGAGAGCAACGTGAGAGGAGAGGAAGAAGATGAAGCTTGGAAGAAGATGATCGAGCTTCGGAAGAACCATGAAAAATGTTCCTTTTTTTGTTTTTTACGATACGCCTTCTTATTACACTTTCTTCTTTTGTCTTTTATTGCTTTTGTCTCTTATCCATAAAATACATTAAATGTAACTTTATATATATATCTTAGGTGATCCAGTCACACTAGGGTCGGTTCTACCGGGTTCTGGGTGTGAAAAAACACCGAAGACCTGTTTCAGCAATATTGATGTCGCGATCTCATCGGGACATATCCCTATCTCATCGGGATCTATTTGGTTCTATTGCTCTCCATATAATGGATCTCTATCCAAAACAATTTTATGAATCCTCCGAGTCACTCTTATGCGTGTGACCCATTAGGTTACCGGTTATGTTGGCCACTTAGATTAACACTTAATCCAAGCAAGTCATGAATGGTGTCTAGCAACACATCATGACTCCCAATTGACCAGAAAGTAAGTGGTTTGATGAATGAACCTGTGCTTACCACGAACCATCTTGCGAACCCTCTCATAGACAATTGCTATGCAATTCGTCCTTTCACCATGCTATACCCCACCTAGTTATGAGTATAGACAAAGTGTCAACTCTCACTAGATTGACTACGTCAAATCTAGTCCAAGTGATATCAGTACTTGTCCTGGGGCTCATTACTCTATATGTCAATGAAGACATTCTTCATGACATATGTACTCCGGCCAAAGATTTTCAGGTAATGACCCCGACAAGAGGCCATGGGTATTGTCTTCTGCTATTACAGAAGTGGTGAATCCTCTATTGACTACTCAATTACCTTCACATACCTCAAGCTGTACCTAATCACCACCCTATGAGCGACTTTTGCAAGGCAACAAGGAATGGAGTCAAAGCACAGAATCAATATCCAAGATATCCTTGAGTACCTCAAGTCTAAGGATACTTGCACCATTGCTATGATGAGATTATCACTAACATTAGAATAGGACATCCAAGTGATGATCTCATAGTAGGTCATCCAATATACTTACTACCTCTAGTAAGCATTCACATCTCAACTCTAAACATCTCATGTTTACAGTTTCTGAGATCCACTGCTTGATCAAATCAAGGCGTTTGACATGTGTTAGTCTATTCGGATTAACGATGTCCAATATCAGTAATCCTATGACTCTGGAATGATTTAGATACTGATATAATTGCACATGATAGGAATCTCAGTAATATGATCACATTATGAATTCCTTCATACTATGTCATATATCATGGACTTCATTAATTTGTTTATAGATCAATATCAATGAACACCTAATTAATGAAATATGCCTTTCTTTATTATTAAAAATAAAGTCTGTACATAACTTTGTACAAAACATGCTAAAGGCAATTACCTTTAAGGCACTACTCTAACATCTCTATCTTTTTCACACTGTAATATGCTACTCTCTTCTTAATTTCCAGCCATATACCCCTATTTTGCCCTTAATAAGCAACTTAAAATGAGGGAAAAGTTGACACTTTAAATACGTGAAATTAGTCCAAATTAATAGATTATTCCTCCAAGTGGGGGATTAACAAAAAAAAAAGAATCACCGCAGCTATTGCAACTAAAAATGGGAAACTAAAACTTTTAGATGATTTGCCTATTTTCTATTGTTGCAAATTTTTAAAAAAATATAGAAGATGAATAAGATGAGATAAAGATTAAGGAACACGTAAAACTTACATCTTTATTATTAAACTTGGTTGTCTTATATAGGAAAATTTCAAAAAACTAAAATAGATATTTCAGCCAACAAAGCTAGCTATAAGATAAGATTAAAGATAAACTAAGGCTTATTCTAAGATAATCTAAGACTTATTCTAAAGAAATTTTAACAGCTCTACAATTTTGAATTAATTCTCAACATTTCAAGGATGGAATACTTCTCTCATAATCTTCAGAATATTATGTGAAGCACTTCTCTTCACCAGTTGATGCCCTTCTCATCAACTTGTAATTATTGGAGCACGTCTCTCCAAACACATCTTGGTGCACTTCTTACCAACAAATCTAAAAACGAGTTTCTTCTTGAATGTTTCCTTTCTTCTTTGATGGCAGAACCTTCGATAAATAGGTTGCTTCCACCGTCTTTTCATTTTCTTGGTTTCTCATTGCCCTTCTTTTCTCTTGAACTTACAAAACATTAATCACTCATAGGTCCCTCAAAGATTCAAAGCTCTGATATCATGTTGCAAATTTTAAAAAAATATAGAAGATGAATAAGATAAGATAAAGATTAAGGAATACGTAAAACTCACATCTTTATTATTAAACTTGGTTGTCTTATATAGGCAAAATTCAAAAAACTAAAATAGATATTTCAACCAACAAATCTAGCTATAAGATAAGATTAAAGATAAATTAAGGTTTATTCTAAAATAATCTAAAATCTATTCTAAAGTAATTTTAACAACTCTACAATTTTGAATTAATTCTCTAACATCTATTGTCAAACTAATATTCGGTTTTGCTAATGGTTTACATCAATGGGAACAAAGAAGCACTACAAGAAAATACATAAAATAGGGCCTTAGAGCATTCTAGCAATCTCCTTTGAAGAAGCCTTAGAGCAAGGTTGACAGGATTCGGTATAGCATTTGGTTCATCTAGAGAAAAGGATGGATGTGGATACCGATCTATGCTATTGGACAATTGTTAGCAACTCAGCAGAATGTAGCAGAGCAAACCAACCAAAGTCCTACGTCAGAGATTCCTGGCTTGAGCATCATCTTTGAATCTCCATGCAATCTGCGGAATGATGGTTACATATTAGGGATGAATGCGAGTTGATGCTCAAATCTATGGCCTAGTTTTATTTCCATACCCCCTCGAATCAGCACATACGTGGCATTCATAATACCTTTTTCTTGCTTAGGTTTTATCAGCAAATGTCAGTGACCTTGATGCTCAATGATGACTTGATAGTTTGTTTACTTGGCATACGCTCATGGGTTTCACGTCATGGCATACCTAATTCCAGACATCGTAGATTCAGTTCAGATACATTAGGCAATTTCATACGAAATCTCTATCTTTTCGTTCATCTTATCCACTGGAATTTACCCAAAAAGAAAATTTGAAGTTGTACTGGACTTTTTTCGGAGTTTGACGTACAAATGTATCAAGAAAGAACATACGAATACCTTGATCGTGGTTAACAATATTGACTGCTGTTAAGTACATGTAAGGGTCATCGACTACTTGTTTCATTGAATACGTGTATCATCTGGCCACCGAAAAAGCTAAAACGACGCGGCAGATTGTTCATAGTACTCGAGTTTTGTCGATATCATGTGTTTCTATCTTCAACAACTGTGGAAGGCAAAGACAATAATAGGTTCTTGAATCTTAACATGCAGTTGGATGTGAAGCCTACTTTTAGAATTTCCTACGAGGTTAATATAGGAACCACAGTTCATTATTTTAGCATATCTAAAAGTTGTTGATCACAAGCAATCTTATTGACATATGTAATTTTAATCTATTTCTACTACTTTTGGCTTATGCTTGAAACTAATTGATAAGACAAGCCTGATGTTGAAGATCTGACTCAGCTTTCCAACACCACAATTATTTTATCTCAAAGAACCTCAGGCATTCAAAACTGCTTTCATCACGAAAGTTGTGGGCTATTGGGGAGCTGGGACCTTTCTGAGTTGAATTTTTATTGTTATTATTACCCATAAACTACGACGAATGGCAAAGATTCCACGAATTCTAGTGGTTCTAAATGCAACACTCTCACTGTGCGTATACATTGCCCACTACATGAAGACATCCATTTAGATTTCCTTAGATTTCTGGAAGTAGACACTCCACTCTCTCCCTACTTTTTATTAGAATTATTGTCAGTTGCTTGGACCTACACCCACTTCAGATAGTGTTTTTGATATTATAGTTAATCAAACTAAAGCTAAAAATGATGGCATCCCCACTCCATTCTCTTCCATGAAGCTTGACTTTCACCTGCACTGCTTTGGATGCAACTTGTGAGTACTTTCCATAAAGCAAGTACTCTCCTTTTTCTGGCAGTAGTCCTCCTTTTCATAATTATCCATGATTCGTAACTCTTCCGAAGTTAACACATCCTTTTTTTTTTTTAATTACATTAGGTATCTCAGCTTAATCAGACTAATTCTAAGCCCTTAAGACCCCACCCCAAGGACCTTAAAGGAGGTAAATTCTGGAACTCCAAGATCCCCCAGGTTTCTACGTAGGCTGTACACTTCTGGGCATAAGGAGTCTTCACATACTTACTTGATTGTTCAACTGATGATTGATCACTAGCCCTGTTCAGCATCATGTTCCTATCAGCTCCCAGATTTTCTAGTAGTTTCAACTCCCACACTGTCTCTGAAAGCGAGGCATCTGTAATTGATCCAATTAGAAAGCTTTGCCTAGAGGCTAAAAGATCATCAACAGGAACAATTCTCATTTCTCTTTCTTTGGCGTGCCTGAGATAAATGAGTTATGGCATCCATCAGTTCAGAATTCCCAACCCGTGACTGTTATGACCACCCATTCCTCTGCCAAAATTGTCTCCCTATACTTCTATCTGTACTTGATTCCACAAAATTCAACTATCTTCCCTGCTTTGGTTCAGGGCACTTATGATCTTTATAAACGATTAACAATATGATGTTAAAAGAAGAATGACACCCAAGTTGTTGGATCATGGATTGCACAGTTCTGCCGCAGAATGGCACCAACTGCACAGAACGCTCCTAACGTGGGGACCACATCTTAAAGTGTGAATTTATTTCCAATTAATGTTTTTAGCATATGACAAGCTCAGAAGAGTTCTTTCTTCATGTCATCCATGTTGATTCTACAAAGCAGAACAAAGAGACATGAACCATACAGCATGATTTGACATGTTGATGATATTATTAGATACCCAATCCTATCTATACAGATTATTAAGGAGAGAATAATAGATCTGATACTGTTGATCAGATAGGTTAAAACTTGAAAAGTAAGAATGATCGACGAGTCAGAAATCCTAAGCCTGACTCACCAACACTACTTGCCAGATCGTTGACATATATAAGCTTAAGCCTTATAACATCAAAATTGTCGTTTAACCAGATAAAAATATTAGATAAGTTTAATAATATTTCATCCTGCTTTCTAATTATAAAATCTCTCCTATTGTCCTTAAAATTTCCTCCTTAATCTGTCCCTCACTTAACAGCAACCTGAAAGGTTGAACTTCTGCTACTGTCATGGTTTTCCAGGGTGATCGAGAAGCTGAATCAAGTGGGATATCACTCAATAATCAGGATACTGAATCTCAGGCTATTGACATTGATGAAAGAGTAGCAGAAGACGATTACAATTTCAAAGAATGGTTGAGTCTTGGCATCAACAATCATGAAACTACCCAACCTGGTAACAGTCCCGAATCAAAACCTGCCCCCGGCAACAAATTGTTCTCCTGCAACTTCTGCATGAGAAAGTTCTACAGCTCCCAGGCCTTGGGAGGTCACCAGAATGCTCATAAAAGAGAAAGATGCACTGTGAAGAGGTTCCAGTCTCACAGAATGATGATGGCAGGTATAGGGTTCCCATTCAATCCCCTCACAGCTCGATCTCTTGGAGTCCAACCTCACTCTCGCGTGCACAAACCTAGCAGAGAAGGGTCTAGCTTGACAGCGAGGTTTGGTGATCCCAGTACAGGTGTAGGAATGGGCTGGACACCATTTGTGCTTGAAGATGCAATGGATTTGATCTGGCCTGGAAGCTTCCGCCTTGACCGAAAACAGCAACCATCTGATTTGCATAAACTCGACTTGAATCTTAGGCTGTGAATATGTCAATTTGATCTTTCCTTTTCTCCTCCTTTCTTTTTGACCTATAAGTTCTTACTTGCCATTTTCCCTCAGGTTGCATATGTAATACCTTAGCATGTATGCATCACGAAATAAAAGAAAATAAATTAGATAGAAACGCTTCTTACTTGACCAGACGCCTGCGCAGCTTATAGAATTTGGTGGTTCCTCAGCTTTCACTCGGATCAAATTGAAGTTTACTTCGGCTTTACACTAGCCTAACAGAAATTTGGGGTTGCCAAATCTTGTGTCCTCTTCGTAACATATCGGTGAAGCTCAACGTGTCTTTCCCTTCTTTGACATTGATTCAGGTTCGAGACTGTACTTCATTAACAAGTAGAAATTATCTCAATAGTATTTTAGATGGAAGCTCCCAACGAATAGATCATCCAACAGCTGAAATTTTAAGTTGTACATTGTAAATTATAGTTCGGTTCACCAATTATGTGGATATAATTGCAATAATTTATAATAATAGAGTAGACCGCAGTTGCAATATTACAATAGCAAAGTGCATTAAGAATTATGAGCTGGTAACAATTGGGATCAAATTAATTCCATTTAATGAAGAAAAGTGAATAATGTAAGAAAGCTCAAAGGGCCCCTCCGTGAAGACTCGTCCAGTGATCAAAGGGCCCCTCCGTGAAGACTCGTCCAGTGATCGAGTTTGTATTAGCCGTTGGTGCCATGCGACCAACTAAAGATATGGGACCCAAACTTTTGACTTTAGTTTCATTCTGACCAAGTTAATGCCCAAAAAGATGGAGAAATTAAATTTAATGGTTTAATTTTTGATCTTATTATGAGAATTAAAACATAGATAATGTCTTTTTCAGATATAGAAATACAATGTAAATATAAAATAAACTAGAATTCAGAGAGAACTTTTATGATTCACATTTGCAGTTGTCTCTGTATTTTATTTTTTTTTTTGTGTAATTTAACATAATTTTGCTTATAATTATATTTATATTTTGTAAATTAATCGTAATTATCTGTAAATACAATGTTATTCCTACTTCACAATTTAAAATCATATTTTCACGGTTATTATTTGATTACCTTATTATATAGTATGTTGTAAATTGTTCTTAATTTATAATAAAAAAAATACATCTTCTTCAACATAATCATTAAATTCTATTTTTAATTTGTAATAAAATAAGTTAAACAAGAACTTGGCAAGATTTTATAATATATTTATTTCATATGTGTCTTCACATTTCAATAGATGTCGTGAACACATGAAGAGGTAAATTCATAAAAATGTTTTGACAATGTTATATATATGATTGATAGTTCAGAATATTTTCTCGTATATCATTACAGATTTTCAGGTCTAATATTACTGATCCTTAACAATTAATCTAATTTTATAAATATTTCCTATTCATTGTATCTTTCTCTTTTAGCAATATACCTCATTTGCCTTTCAATCTCTATAGTAATCAACATAACAATACAGCAATATAATTATATTACAGTTTTCTATATATATTGTGTGTCTATTTTGACCCCTTTTTCGTTACTCTTTTTTTACCCTCAACAGAAATACAAATCTTAAACACATCACAGCTACAACCTACGATCATATTCCAACATCACCATGGCAGCAAACACATCTCAAACGGAAATTATACCAATACTTACAGTACTACAAATCAATAATATAACAAGGTTCATCACAACGACACTTAATGACAACTACTTATATGAAAAAAATGAATGTAGATCATGCCATTTACGTGGTATCTGTTCCACTTTATTGATAGTAGGGCATGTCCGCCGTCTCAATCCAATGATAGCAGCACTTCCACTCCTTACGAGGATTACGGGTATCAGAAAGTCTTAAACTATAGATCCTGTTTGAAGTCTGAAGCTAAACGGGGAAAGATTGATCAGTTTAGGGAATTGATGCCCAAATAAAGAAGAGCTTGTGTCTCGATTAGCATATCTGAAATCTATACTACAAAACGGAAAAAAGTACTTTAAGCAATAGATAAAAGCGTAGCTATAAGTATAATTATCGTTGCCTTTTATTAAGGCAACAGAATTCATATCGTTACAAAAAGTGGCACTGCAATAATTATAAGGCAACAAAATTTTTTGATTAGGCAACAAAATAAAAAAGTTGCTTTGAGTTTTGACTAAGGCAACACATTAGTTTCAAACTATAGCAACAATGATAAATAGATATTGCAACACTTTTAAGTCTTTTTAAGCAACAATATAAATTTTTTTAGGCAACAATTTGTAACAATAAAAACAACAATTTATTATTTAACGTAAAAGCAAACTCTTGTCATTATGTAGGCAATATCTATACATACATTAAAACAAATATATAAATGCTAACGTACGTCTTAATTGCGTACGTACTATCAAATATAAACAACCAAAAAACTGCATTTATATATAATATATAGTCCATAAGGACTTGAAAAATTCAACATTTAACATATTTAAAATACAAAAGCAAATTACATGTGCTTTTATTGTTACGAAATACAAAAGTGAATTCTACAATCCTCAACAATTGCAAGGAAAATTACATGTGCTCAACAACTCTTCATCATTTGTAGAATTTGAAGTCAGGATCAATTTTCTTAACATTAGCTCTGTAACCTTTCGTAAAGTCTTTTGGAAGTATAACGTACTTATTCTTTCACAAGGCAAAGTAATGCATTTCATACTTGTATGAAAACTATTAAAATATAGGAAGTAGTTGAAATACATATAACAATAGCATGTCATCGATCCTATTCTTGTTAAATGGATGGGAAATTTTTACCTCACATCTCGTCGAATCGACTCACAGATACCAATATTCTTTGTCCAATCTACTTCATCAAGTTTCTCACTAATTGCAGAATATAACTAATTAATCAGCAAGCTACTTGCAATATGGATCTCAGTTCATCCTAGTGTATAAAATAAAGGAAGAAAAAGAATCATTAATAATAAGAATGAAGGAAAAAATTGGTACTAAAGAAATGAAACAAGGTGGAATCAGAACAATGAAGAAAAAGTATTGAAGTACCCAAGGAAAATGGGAAACCAATAGGGATCAACTCACAACTAGTTCAGGAAATTGTATGAAATCACAACTAGTTTAGGAAATCTTCGTCAAGTTTTACCTTAAGAGGCTACCCTGCCTTGACTTCAACACCTAGTAAAAAAGATTACATCAAATTAAAATTCACAAAAATTTCATAGATAAAACACAGTAGATGTGGAGATTTGACTTTTGAAATCAAAGACCAGAAAATCGAAAAAAGAGGAAGAATATGCTTCAACTAAACACTTCAGATTGTATCACTTGGGAGATTCTAAAGATGTTTTGGTAACTTCATGTATGTCTACAATGCTAATTTTAGCTGCAATTTGTTCAAGGTTATTATCACATTTGCATGATTGCAGGTCACATTATGCTCCTAGTCACAAATCAACTATCTAAACCCCTTAAAGTCCATGTAGCACCTAATTAAAAGAAAATAAATGGAACTACAGAGATAAAGAACAATACAAACAATTAAAAATTAAAAGCACTCATTCGTAGTGAAAACAAGAACATGAAGATTTTATGGGCTAAGATATCCACATTAAGATAGAATGAAAATTTTGTGAGAACTCTAAAAACAAATAAAATTAGTTTCACTATCATAAAAATACATCGATGCGTGTGTAAAAGCATAACAAGAACTTGCAATAGCAAAGATGAGCACTTCATTAAACACGATAAGTAACAACAGACACTAAAAATCAAGTACAGATCTTACTGGTCTTAACAATAAGTACGAATTGAAGGCCCAAGTATAACTCTATTTGATCCAAATGACCACATTAACATTTACTGATATTTTTCATTATTTTAAGCAAACACATGCTTTACAATTTCGTAGTCAATTCCAACGGTAATAACTATAATCATAAATATCCTACAGTAACATAATGTTGAGTTTCTAAGCTCACTAGTTAAAATATCTAAAGTAGTTTTGAGAAACCAATGTTGGAATGAAAATATGGAAGTGTCAACAATTTTATTGAGTCCATCAATCTTTTGTCAACATATCTATATCAC
Source organism: Erythroxylum subrotundum (assembly GCA_027563845.1). Lineage (NCBI taxonomy): Eukaryota > Viridiplantae > Streptophyta > Magnoliopsida > Malpighiales > Erythroxylaceae > Erythroxylum > Erythroxylum subrotundum. The sequence continues at coordinate 22,429,342 of JAOQMQ010000194.1, forward strand.
ATCCACAATATGCTAAAAACTAATTCAGATAAAGAAACGGACAACTGATGAAACTAACGAACATAGAAGTTATTTTCATTTATCCATTGAATTCATCTCAGAATGCTCCACTGAAAAATTAAGAAAGCGGTCAAAATCAACTCCACAAGAAATGATCAAAAAGTTTCAAAGAATGCCATAAGAGATCATCACAAATCAATCATAACAGCTAGAATGTGACAAATAAACATGATAAGCGTAAATTAAGCTGCAAAGTTAGAAATAAAGAAATACAATAAAGAAAGAGCCTCAAAATATCATCAAGGCATCCTTAACCAGTAATATCTAACAGCATGGACAAATGAATCATTATCATCCCAGTAATAAGCACGAAAGGATAATTGAACCACTCTAATAGACCATCATTCGATAGAATGGAAACTTGAATCCAACATTAATGCTGAAACAAAGAGATAATAAACAATAAAAACTCAAAAGAACCACTACCAATGCTTACAAGACAGAGGATTCAATATATGAAAATCCCAAAAAACCTTAAGTTCACTACAGATAATGAAAATTTAATTAAACGAAAGCAATCGAATAAATGTCAAAACTCAATAACACAAACTACGCAGCAGCAGAAACAAGTTGAGTCCCTCATTTCCAGCTTAACTTCCATTTGAAATGAACGAAAAACAACATGGAGGCAGAAACTAATAAACTGCTAATAGAATGAAAAACAAGAGAGAACCCACAGTTCAAAAAGAAGAAAAAAAATCCAAGATTCCCTCAAACACAGAAACCATTACCAAAAATGTTAACACATCTATTAATACCCCTATGTACACCAACACCTGAAAAAGTAAAACCCACCAATAAAACCTAAAAAAGGAGCAAAAATGGAATCTTTCCCTCACCGTTCTACCATCAATAGTATGCTTGTCTTGAAAAACCCTATCGATTATAGAAGGATCTGAAAATACAAAAAAGCCAAAACCTCTAGGTCTGTCAGTGGCCTTGTCTCTCATGATCACAGCCTGAAGAACGTCGCCGTACTGGGAGAAGTAGTCTTTGCGCTTATCCTCAGACGTCTCCCATGAAATCCCACTAATAAAAAGCTTGCCTTGATCTGAATCCATGACAAAAATATGTATATAAATATGGGATTTGAAATCCCTCTGCATCTAGGAAGTGGAGAGTCATGGGGGAGGGGTTTCGGGGAATAATTTCAGAGGTTTTTCTCCCTCGAACTCGAAAAGTAATAACGAAAATGGCTAACGATTCCGAGCTGCCACCGTTGGATTTGTAACGACGTCGTTTCTTGTTGTCTAAATGACTGTTGTAACGATGTCATTTTTATTTGCCTTTCATTTGATGGACTCCAAATGTTGATTCTTTTCATTCATTAGTACCACCCTATTTTTAACTTTTTAAAAAATAAAACTGTCGTAAACTATTGACTCTAAAACTGTTTTTATCCCTAAAATATAATATAAGATAAATATTATTTCAATTATTAATATTTATTTTAAATATTAATATATGTTTAAATATGACAAAAACAGTATAGTTCAGACTAATCTAACCTAACTGACTCGACATGTATTGAATTAATCAAAATTTGAGTCGAGTTTAGACTTTTAAACAAAAAAAATTCAAACTTCAAGTCACATTTGGAGTTTGAATTACCAAATCCAAAACCTAAACTTTTATTTAAAAAATGATGTAATTTTGAATAAATTAACATCGTTTAAGCAATAAATAAAGCTCAAACTTGATTTGTCAGAGATTCAGGGTAGGCAATTTGACAGAGATTGACCTACTTAGGGTTACAAGAGTTGGTAATATGCATAACACAATACCCAATGACATCAGGAACCACATTGCACACGATAGCAAAGGCAAAGAAGAAGGGTTTAGAGTCTCGAATCTCCCTACCTATCCACCTCCATGTCTTGCTTTTCTCTTATAGTATCGACTCAAGTATTTTAATTTTACTAAATAGAAATTAGTTGGTAATTTAATTTTCCCAGGCATATTCTGAATACTCATTAGTAAATAAAGAAATTTATATTTTAAATATACATTAGTGAATAGCTATATAAATAAATATATAACATTAGTAAATACTCTTTAGTAAATAGGTGACTAAAACTATAGCAACAATTATAAATGTTGCATACATTATTTTTGGTGAAACTGACAAATGTTTATGAAAGGATTTGCAAATTTGATGAAGAGTGATTTCGAGATGAATATAATGGGTGAGATTAACTCCTTTTTGGGCATGTAAATAAAATAAACTCTAGAAGGAACAATGATTCATTAATAGAAGTACCCAAAGGAACTTACGAATAAATACGTTATAGAACACATTAAACCCTATAAGACTCCTATACCTACCAATGCACGTTTGGGTAAGGATGAAATAGGTAAAGGAGTTAAGGAAAACTTTTATAGAGGGATGATTGGATCTCTCTTATATCTAGTTGCCCGTAAACTAAACATTGTCTTTAGTGTCTACCTATGTGCTAAGTTTAAGAGTGATCCAAAAGAATCTAATTTAAAGGTTGTCACGCTATATTAAGATACAACATATTTGTATTTATGGTAACCTAGTGATGCTAATTTTCGGATATGTTGATGCTAACTATACAAGTTTCTCTATGGAGAGGAAAAGTACATTAGGTATAGTTAATTTCTTAGGTCCATGTTTGGTCTCATGGGTGTCTAAGAAGCAAAATTCAGTTGCCATACCCACAACTGAAGCTGAACATGTGTATGTTACCACTTGTTATGCTTAATTGTTATAGATTAAGCAACAATTAAATGATTTTGGTGTTAACACTAGTTGCATTCCTATTTTATATGACAACACTATTTCCATAAATATTTTAAAAAAATCATGTTCAACATCCTAAAACCAAGCATATAGAAATCAAACACTATTTTTTACATGACAATATTGAGAAAGTTTTTATTAAAATGAATTTTTTCAACACCAAGGAATAATTTGCTGGTACAAATCCATTATCTAGAGAGCATTATGAGAAAACAAGACTGGAGTTAGGGTTAACCAAAATTGCATAGTTGTGTCACACGTATGACTGGCTAGAACTTAAAGCCAATTATAATAAGTGACTAAGCTTAAACGCTTAATATATGTGAATAATAACTATAACTATTGATTCCTTACGCGTGAACACATGGATGCATACTACACAATTCATGAAATTCATCCTTTCTTTTAGTTGCGTATCATTACGTGCAAAATTGCTATAGAACATATCAAGAAACTTACAATAAAACAGGTAGTTGATTTCCTTTTAGGCTAAAACAAAATTATGACAAGAATCCATTTTTTACTGTTTACCTAAGGAAATGTACATCAATTCCACATGTTTCCAATTATCTGATAAATCCCAAAACTACCTAGATTCTCTCTCATTCACTCTCTATATTTTCATATCCTTTTAACCAAAATTCGTCTTCAACCTCACAATCTCCTTATAACCCTAATATGAAAACATGGCGTAAACAAAGAAGGCTACCAAAATCATGAAACTTAGCTCAACTTAACCAACCTCACCTCAACCCGAGACTATAGTATGTGATTCAAGCACTACCTACTTCTACTACCTCTTCATCGTTAATAGATAGCTCAAAACTCTGATTTTGACTTCAACTATAGTAAAAGGAGTACCACACAAAGTAGAGGCAAGAAGCTTCTAATGGAACAAAAAGTTGGTGGAAGTGTACAATTCGAGGTAAATTTGAATTT
>JAOQMQ010000194.1:22447511-22459535 GCA_027563845.1 Erythroxylum subrotundum
AATCTTGCTTAATGGAGTCCCTCCTCTTGCTCTTCTTGCTCCCTTCCTTGAATTTCTTGATCAATAACATAAAATTCCCAATCAACATAGGATTTCAAAATTGAAAAACCCTAAAAACTTTAAGCATGAGATTTACCCTAGAATCACTATACCCATCTCATTCCTAAGCTTTTGGAACCAAGACCCAACCAAAAACTAAAACTTGAAGCTATGACTTACCTTAAATCCTTTTCCAATCAAAGGATTTCTTGAATCAACTTGAAGCTTAGACCTTCTTCTCTCTCTTTCCTTCTTGGACTTTCTTCAAACAACTCCTTGGACCCTTGGAAAATCAATGACCTAGCATTTTTCTTCTTTTTCTTCCTTTCTCCTCCTTCCACGCACACTCTCTTCTCCCCCTCTCTTATTTTCGATTCCTTCCTTCTATTTTGCAAGACAAGCTTCCTTTCTATTTTAATTTTCTCCTTATATACCTCCTTGTTAAGGCCTTAAGCCCAAAAGCCCTTAAGTCCCACTAATTGCAAAACATAAGCCTTCTTCCTCTTCTTCTTATACTCCCACTCAAACCCAAAGCCCAATTGGCTTTATAAGATCCATTTTTAACTGAAGTCTTTCATTTAAGCCTAAACCCAAATCAACTAACTCCTTTAATTCCATTTAATGTATACTAGCTCATGTCACCTAACATAATTAATGTTACCATACTAATTTATGTCAACTTAATTTAATTCATCAAGACCTCCCATTAATTAAATCATGTTTAATATATATAAAAAAATTCAGGGGCCAACAGTCTACACCTATTCAATTGCATTATGGCTCTCAGGCTGCAATTGGAGTTTTCAAGAATAATGAGTAAAACGGTAAAAGGTGACACATTTGTATAAGATATGGAGTGGTGAAGCAACTAGTCAAGAATGGTCTTATCTCCTTAGAATTTGTAAGGTCGGAAAGGAATCTAGTAGATTTTTTAACTAAAGGATTATCAAGGAGATTAGTTCTTGAAACGTTAAGGAGGATGGGGCTTAAGCTCATTGAGTGAAATTTTTGGTTATTACTCATCCCTATGACATGTTCTGTTAACCTAAAAAAGGCTAAGCTTAGGCTCTTAATGAATCTATAGCCCATGAAAGGGTGGTCCCCAAGAGATGGACTTGATAGATTCATCAAACTCTATTTAGAGGTTGAGCACTTGCTCTTAACAGATCCATAGCCCGTTAAGGTGGTGCAAATTAGAAGCACTTGATGGATTCACCTATTTGAGTGTGAAGGTGGGTTGTTTTCTATAAAAGACCTGGGCTATCTTTCTAGAGCACTCATGAGACTCAAGGTAAGTGCATGACCTAGAATAGCACACGTATTGTATCGTAAAGTTTTCACAAACCGAGATATGACATGTGTTGTGGGAGTCTCAACTAAAGTTCTCTTAGTTCAAGATCTGTATTCCTCTACCTTTTTCTCTTCTTGAATCACCTCAAAATCTCTCTCAAAAGCTAAGAAATGACGAAACCTTAGCTCAACTCTCTTCTTTTCTCTCAGACCACCGAAACTCTCTTCTCTTCTCTTCTATTTTCGTTTTTCTCTCTTCTCTCCCTCAATTCACCTTTTTCTTCTTCATTTAAAAGCAAGACAACATTTCTTCTTCCATTTCTACCCTTAATGAGTGTGCAAAGTCCATTTTGCCCTTCCATTTATGCCTTATGTCTTTTAATCTTAAGTGATCTCCCAAAAATGCCCTTCATGCAATCTTACCACCTTAACACTTTAATTCCATTAACCCATGTCATAAAATCTTACTAACATTAACATAATAATTAACTACGCAAATAATTAATCTAATAAACCTCATAATTAACTTAAATCGTGCTAATAAATAAAAAAATTTCAGGGGCCAACATATAGACCCAAAGATGTGCAAGTAGTTAGCTTGGTGGTTTCAGGATGATGGTTTAGGTGATCTAGAATATGGTATAGGTCATGTATCAAAGCTCTCTGATATTTTAACTAGCTAATAGAAGGTTTCCAAAGTTGAAAATGATTAATAGTACAAATATAACCATTCATAGTCAAACTATATGGATGGTGGATAATAAAGATAGATTAGGCTTTTTGATCAGATAGAGGAATATCCCATCGCTAATATATGTTGAGAATATGTCTAAGCTAAGCACGCCATTTAGGTAAAGACTGAAACCATTCGAGGAATGTCCATAGGAGAGAGCTAACATTAGTTGGATTGGTAAGATGTTTATAGATATACAAAGGAGACAAGGAAATTGGGCATGCATACGACACAAATAAAGCCCATAGGTGCCATATTGTTGGCTTAGCAAGGGAATCATAAAGATGGTAAAGAATCTAATAAGGTGTTACCATGTCAAATTAATAGGGGTGTGATAGAATGTTTAAAGTTGTGAGAATAAGATGGACGTAGTAGAACATACTTTTTTAAAGGAGAATAGCAATGTCATCTAGTGTGGTTGGAGGATTTTTGGTGATTAGAGGGAAGGATTTTCAATCCTAGCATACTATGGAAATTCCATAATTGGAAGAAGGACAGAATTGACTTCCTAAGTGTAGGAGAAAGCTATTAGATTGGTTTTCCTAGTCGAGAAAGAAAATCTGCAAGGATGTTATGATGACCTTGAATATGGTGAATGTTGAATTTATAGCATGAAAGCCAATCTTGCCAATGAAATAATTGGTTATCAGGAAATATCTTCTTATGAGGCTGGAGAATCTTTGGAAAAGATTTGTTTTCCATTTTAATCATAAAGTGGATAAGGACTGAGGCGAAAATCTTCGATGCCCTTTTTTATCGCCAAGATTTCCTTATAGATGGTGTGGTTATGTTTTTTCTGACTCCTTAAATTGGTCACTAGCATGGCCATAATTATGTCTTTTCCCATAAATCTCTTCTATTAAGATAGCACCCCAATAATGATCGTTAGCATCTATCTGAAGGATGAGTTGACCTTTATTAGGAATCTTTAAAGGCAATGGGTTCTGACTTGCTTGTTTTAAGTATTAGACAGCTCTAGTTTGTTCTTTACTCTATAGTGGTAGATTCTTTCTCAGCAATTTGGATAAGGGAGTTGTGTAATCAACCAAGCGGGGGATGAAATCTTGAGTGTAATTTAAAATTTGAAGGAATTGTTGAATCTACATTATACTGAGATTTTCATTAGAAATGTAAAAACTCACTAACTATATGTAGACAAGGCTGATAAAATCCATTATGGAAATTTATACCTAAAAATTCTATTTGGGTTGTCCCAATATGACTTTTCTTAGTAGAGAGCATAATTCCATATTGCTTTTTAAGATCTAAAAATGATAAGAGAAGAACCTTATGATCTTTATGGGTTTTGGAGTATAAGAGGATGTCATCAATGTAGATCAAGCTGCTAAAAATAACGAGCTTATAAATTTTTGTCATAGCTCATTGAAATAGTGATAGGGAAACCTCGAATCCAAATGGCATGATAGCCTATTGGTATTAAGCATTTGGAATACAGAAGGTTATCTTGTATCTTTCTTATGGATCTATTCCAATTGCCAAACTCACGCTTTCAAGTCAAATTTCAAAAAGTTTGTTGCTTCTTTGAGAAATAGGACTTGAGTTTTGATTTTTGGTATTGGAAATTTATCATCTTAAAGGAATGCATTCAGATGTTTATAATCAATGACTAACCTCCTTTTTCCTTTATTTTGTTCGGATCTTTTGTTTGCATAGAAAGCTTGACACACCCAGTCTGATTTTGTAAGCTCAATTAATCCTTCTTGGAGTAAAATAACACACTCTTCTTGTTCTAACTTTAGATCCTTAGGATTCATACCAGGGTAAGTAGCCTTGTTAGGATTGATTTCTTCATTCTTCTTGAATGGTAGATGAATGAAGAACTATGTATTTTTTCAAAGAGGATTGAGGTGTGAGAACTATGTATGGTTCTCAAGACAATGTTTTAAAAATTGATCCCTTAGTGCTTCGTATGGGATAGGCATTTGGGTGAGCTCAAACACATTACGTATATCTGTGTAGGCATTGAAATTGGCTCAACATTTAATCCCTTTAGGTAGGATTTATAATGGAGGTGCTTAATAATAGAAATCCATACCAATTAGGATACCTGATCCAGGTAGATGACTTCCAATAACTTCAATCTATACAACACAATCAGGTAAAAATCTTATCCCTAGTTTTCTTTTAGTAATAAGCCCAATTTTAAATGGATTACCATCAGCATCATTGAAATATTCATCATATGATATCCAAGTTTTGGGAGGTAAGATGTTGGGCTTCATAATACTCCAATAGGATCTAGTATCTATATAGCCAACAACTTTGATTGACTTATTATAGTTATCTTGTTGTAATAACTGGATATGGACATAAGGATGAGGGCTTTTGAATCTACCTTTAAACATGTTTGTTATAGCATGTAAAAGTAATCATCTTCAGTATCTTTATCAATTAGATCATCAGATGATTCAAGCTCATCATTAGAAGAGTTTATTAGAGCAACTCCTTATCTTCATTGAATTATTCTTTAATGAAGTCTTCAATATTGTCATTATCATGGATAGGCATTATAGCCTTAATGGATTCTAACAATTTCAATTCTCTTTTGTTCTTATTAGGACATTGACGATTATAATGTCTTGTTTTGTCACAAATGAAACATGGATCGACCTTTTTTGCTTATAGAGCTTGTCGTTTAAAGAATCAGACAAATTTGTGTCATTTTTATCTTCTGAATGGCTTATAATAACCTTCATTTGAATTTTGGGATTTTTGGAACTTTCAATAGGAGAATTTCTTATGATGATCCTTCTTCTTAGTATAACATTCAAAATCCTTTTTCTTCTTACATTTTATCTTCAAATTAGGCTTTTTACAAGCCTTTTTCAATAGAGGACCAAATATTGAGCATATTCTTAAAACTGTTTGTTGATCACAATGTTTATCAAGAGAAGCTAAGGAAAGTTAATAGATTTCTCCAAAAGATATTCCTCTCATATCTCTCCGTAGAGCTGCAATAGTTCTTTGGAGTTCAGGTTGTAATTCTTCTAAAAGAGATGAGTTGAATGTATAACAGAGATTAAAATCATTAAAACCATTAAGCAAATAATATATTTTCATCATATGTTGAAAATGTTTCTATAAATCTCTTCTGTCTAATGAATAACACTTCATTTCAAAGTATTCTTACCTAATATGTTTTTTTAGTAATCTGGAAATCTCCATTGAATTCTTTGTGGATGACTCCAAAAAAATTCCTGCAGAGGAGTCTTAAATATACTGGAGTCTAGGGTAGTTATCTAGATTTTTCCACCATTCTGTTAAAGTACCAGTAAAATAAGAAGTAAACTAGGACCAAATATCTAGTAAGGGATTATTTAGGCGAGTCATCTGTAAGTTGATCCAATCCTCGAATTTATGGAGATATTCTCTCCATTTTTTAGGTGGAAGATCATCAAAAGTAAACTAGGGTCCTAAAATAGGTCTAGCTGGTGATACTTATGTTGGTAGTGCTAAGGGTCTGAATGGTTTAGTCCCTATAGATTCAGCTTCACTGAAATCTGGTTCAAATTTAGTTTGTTGAGGTATAGTCGTTATGATCTGAACTAATTTAGATAAATCAACAAATTGCTCAAATTATTCTGTAGATTGTGCATACATTGCAGAGAATTGTTCATATATGTCATAATGCTTAGGTGAGTATTCTCAAATTTTTTTCTAGAGTGGATACTGGTACAAGAGTTGCAATAAACTCTTGTTGAGTAGTTTTACCTTTTATAGTGGATAGAGAATGTTGGGTTTTTGGTGGTGAAGAAGGTGGAGTTTAAATCTACAAAGGTTTTGTCCATAAATCAACAGGTTTGGTATATGAAGGTAATGGATCATAAGTTTTGTCAGTTTTGGGCTTTATAGGTTAGTAGGTTTGGGTTTAGTGGTAGGACGAATATGCCACCTAATTAAAGGATAGTTCATTTAAAACATTTTTTTATAATCAACAACTTCAGGATAAGTTGGGGGTGAATAGATGGGTAGTACAATTGGGAAAGTTGTAGGATAAGCTCCATAAATAGCCTTAGAGTCTTTTGTTTACATGTCGACTTCCATTCTTTGAGTACTTCTTTCACTCTTTGAAGTTCTTATTCTTTGTTTGTGAAATCAGGTCCAAAATACTATGTTTCAATATATCCCTTTAAATCAACATCAAGTTATTCCATCTAATCTTTTAAAGATGTGTATAGTTTTTAAATATGAGAAGAGATTGTTTCGACCTGTTTTTGAGTAGCTTGATTTTGTTAATTAAGCCCATCAAAGTTAGTATTAATGCATACTAGAAATTGGTTTTGGGCAATAACATTTTTAGTATGACAGTTGAGTACTTCACCTGTAGGATTGGAGATAAAGGCACTATGGAAGATGATTCATATAGAACAAATATAAAGGTTAAAGATAACCCTTTGTGCGTCTCTCCAAGGGTGGAAATTCATCTTTATATGGTCTCATCATCATATAAGCAACTAGTACTGGAGTAGTAATAGGAACCGAAGAAATAACAGGCAGAGGTATGTTGGCAATTGATTCTTTAAGGAACAGATGTTCCTTTCCAATAGCTTTGAGTAGCTCTTCAAGAGTATTAGGTCTAGGTTGTGGATTTTTAAGCCCAACCCAAGGTTTTGAGTCTAGATCATGGTCATCATATCTAAAATGAAGGTTTTGGTAAGGTTGACAATGATAGATTTCTTTGGGTTGTTATCTTTTTTTGCTTAGAGATCTTTCCTTCTTTTTCAAACTTAGACTTCATCTTCATTGTCTGTGTCATCATAGATGATTGGTGGACATATTTCACAATTTGGACTACACATGGATGGATCTATACCCATATGAAATGTCCACGATGATGACTGATGTATACAGGTTGTCCACCAGGTTTAACATACTAGATTAGAGGTCCATCTTTGCCTTCTTTATGTGATAATATTGGTTAAAGAAATAAAATAAGTCCAAATGTGATTGAGGATCCAGGATGGTCTTCATTGGGTCTAGTGTAGATGGATTTAACAGATCCATCTTTTAGTTTCTTGATAATAAGAGGAGTAATTGTGTGGAAAGAGTGCTTATGATGAGCATGGTACACCTTCTGATGGTGAATGATCCATTCTGTTGGCATTAGTGGTAATTGTTTCGGGATCTAAATGATAGTAGTCTAATCATGGGCTCAATCTACTACCATCTACAGAGCATCAAAAGTGGAATTTGGAAAATTAAGATCTACGGTATGGTTCTACAAGTGATAAATCATTTGGTGGTGTAAAGTAACCATGAATGCTATAAGGTTTTGTTAAGCTCCATGATTTGAATTTGGACTTGGATTCCTTCAGATAAAATGGCGTCGTCCAACCTGATATTGAAATTAGGAGTAATAGTGAGAATGACACTTCTATTGTTGAAATTGTCAACATAGCAGCAATGAATGCATTTTGGTAAAATTTGTAAGTAGTGTCAACTTATTTTTACTCTCCATTGACTATGCCTACATTATCCTTGTTAAAAGTGAGTAAAAAGATCTTTTTATATGCCATAAGTGACTCTTTACCTAGTGGCCCTATTTATCTTTCTTCAACTCTTTCAATAGAAAATCTTGCTTCTAATGTCAAATGTACTCTTTCCAATAAAATAGAAAATCTAATAGAAATTAATCATCTCCCGAAAGAAAGTTATATCCATGATACTTCTTTACCCCTGTTAATTATATACTGTATATATTCTTGGAATTTTTTTTTGGACTAGAAGTATTCAGAACATTCTTACTACAAGTTTGTCCAAAAGTAAAAGAGAATATCCAAAGTTCTAATTTACAACAGTGTAGCTTAAAGGAAAGAACAGCAGAACAGTATGTCAAACTGGAGATTCCAAAAGAACTCATGTCTCTTTAGAGGAACTTTAGAATCATACTCATCTCAATGTTGGAGCCATCAAACTTGTTACTCTCCATAGATAAAAAGGAATTTTAGCCATTGCTAGGATCTCTCTTCTTGATATTACCTACTTGAATTACCAAAATGCATTGATTGGTAATTTGTTGACAACTCTCAATAATGGAAGTGTTATTCTCACTATTGCTCCTGATTTCAATATTAGGTTGGATGATCCAACTTTATCTGAAAGACTCCAAGTCTAAATTCAGATCACTGGAGAAGAACAAGACCCTATAGCAATTATGACTACTTTGCACCACCAAATGATTTATCACTTTCCATACTGTAGATCTTAATTTTCCAACTTCCACTTATAATGTTTTGTATATGGTAACAAATCGAGCACATGATCAAACTACTATCATTCAGATCATGAAATAATTTTCACCAATGGAGCTTGAAAAGTTGATGCCAACAGAATGGATCACTAACTATTATAAGGTGTTCTATGCTCATCATAGGCACTCTTTCGACACAACTACTCCTATTATTCTTAGGACACTAAGAGATGGATCTATTAAATCCACCTAATAAAGACCAGCCTAGACCTTTAAACACATATGGACATATTTTAATGCTTCAACTAGTATTATCATATGAAGAAGCCAAAGATGGACCTCCAATCTATCATATTAAACCTAGTGGACATCATTCATCATCATGGACATTTCATATAGGATATGGATCCATCCATGTGTAAGCTAGATTGTGAAATATGTACAATTATTATGACACAGACAGTAAAGAAGAAGTCTATATTCGAAAAAGGAGGATAAATCTCAAAGCAAAAGAAGACAATAACCCAAAGAAATCTATCATTGTCAACCTTACGAAAACCTTCATTCTAGACATGATGACCATAATCTAGATTCAAAACCTTGGGATGGGCTTAAAAATCCATAAACTAGACCTAAGACTCTTCAATAGACACTCAAAGCTATTGAAAAGGAACATCTGTTCCTTAAAGAATCAATTCCCAACATACCTCTGCCTATTATTTCTGTCATTCCTATTACTACTCTAGTACTAATTCCTTGTACGATGATGAGACCACATAAAGATGAATTTTGCACCTTTGGAGAGACGCACAAATGATGCACAAAGGGTATCTCCAACCCTTATATTTGTTCTACAGGAATCATCTTCTATGGTGCCCTTGTCTCCAATCCTACAGATGAAGTACTCAACTAGCATACTGATAATGTTATTTTCCAAATCCAATTTCTAGTTCGCATTAATACTAAGATTGATAGGCTTAATTAACAAACTCAAGCTACTCAGAAATAGGTCGAAACAATCTCATCTCAGATCTAAAAACTACACACATCTTTAAAAGATTAGATGGCATAACTTGATGTTGATCTCATGAGATATATTGAAACATAGTATTTTTAGACCTAATTTCACAAACAAAGAATAAGAAATTTGAAGAGCGAAAGAAGTAATTCAAAGAATGGATGTCGACATGCAAACAGAACACTCTCAGACTATTTATGGAGCTTATCCTTCAACTTTTCCAATTATATTACCCATCTATTCATCCCCAACTTATCCTAAAGCTGCTGATTATGAGAAAGAGTTTTAAATGAACTATCTTTTAATTAGGTAGTATATTTATCCTACCATAAAACTTAAACCTATCAAACCTATAAAGCCTAAAATTGACAAAACTTATGATCCACCATCTTCATAAGTCAAACTTGTTGATCCATGGACAAAACCTTTACAAGTTAAAACTCCACCTTCTTTACCACCAAAAACTCAACATTCTCTATCCGCTAGAAAAGATAAAGCTACTCAACAAGAGTTTATTACAAATCTTGCACCATTCACTTCAAAACATTTAGAGAATACACACCTGACCATTCTAACATATCTGAACAATTCTCTGCAATGTCTACACAATCTTCAGAAGAATCTAAGCGAATTTCTAATTTGTCTAAATTAGCTCAAATCATGATGACTATGTTTGAAACAATTAAAGTTGAACCTAATATTAATGAAGTTGTATCTATAGGGACTGAATCATTCAGACCCTCAGCACCACCAACAAAAGTACCACTGAACAAACCTACTTTAGGACCCTAGTTTAATTTTGATGATCTTCCAACTAAAAATGGAGAGAATGTCTCCATGAATTTGGAGTTTGGATTGACTTACAGATGACTCACCTAAACAATCCCTTATAAGATATTTTGTCTAAGTTTACTTCGTGTTTTATTGGTACCTTAAGAGAATGGTGACAAGTATAGATGACTACTGCAAACTCCAGTATATTCAAGTTACCTCTGCAAGAATTCTTTTTAGAGTCATCCACAAAGAATTCATTGGAGATTTCTAGCTTATTGATAGACAGATCAATCAATAATACTTTAAAATGAAGTGTTGTTCATTAGTCAGAAGAGATTTACATAAACATTTTCAACATATGATGGAATGATATTATTTGCTTAATGGTTTTAATGATGTCAATCTCTGTTATACATTCATCTAATCTCTTTTAGAAGAATTACAAACTGAACTCCAAAGAACTATTACAGCTCTACGAAGCGATATGAGAGAAATATTTCTTTGAGAAATCTACTAGCATGCTTTAGCCTCTTTTGATAAACTTTGTGATAAATAAATGTTTTTCAAGAATATGATCAAAGGTGGTCGTATGTTGAAAAAGGATTGTAAAAATCCTTATTTGAAGATCTAATACAAAGAAAGAAAGGATTGTAAATGTCATACTAAGAAGAAGTATTATCACAAGAAATTTTCCTAGAGAAAGTTCCACAAATCCCAAAATTCAAATAAAGGTTATCATAAGACGTTCAGAAGACAAATTTGACACATATTTGTCTAATGCTTTAAAAGACGAGCTCTACAATAGAAAAGGAAGTTGATGTTTCATTTGTGGCAAACTAGGACATTATGCACATCAATGTCCTAATAAGACTAAAAGAGATTTGAAATTGTTAGAATCCACTGAGGCTATAATGCCTATCCACGACAATGGCAATATTGAAGACTTTTTTGAAGAACAATCCAGTGAAGATGAGGAAACAAAATTTGTTATTCCAATTAACTCTTCTAATGATGAGTTTGAATCCTTTGATCACCTAATTGATGAAAATACTGAGGACAATTACTTATATATGCTACAGCAAACATGTTTGAAGGTAGATTCAAAACCTATCATTATTCCTCTTCTTTATGTCCATATCCAGTTATTACAGCAAGATAAATATGATAAACCATTTAAAGGTATTGGATATATGGATACTAGATCCTATCGGAGTATTATGAAGTCCAACATCTTACCTCCTAAAGCCTATATATCACATGATGAATATTTCACTACTGTTGATGGCAATTCATTCAAAAATGGGCTTATTACCAAAAGAAAATTAGGGATAAGATTTTTCCCTGATTGTTTTATATAGACAAGTTTTTAGCAGTCATCTACCTAGCCCAGATCTCCTAATTAGTATAGATGTCTATAGCCTAGCATCTCCATTACAAATCCTACCCAAAGGGATTAAATGTTGAGCCAATTTCAGTGCCTACACAGATATATGTAACGTGTTTAAGCTCACCCAAGTGCCTCCTCCATATGAAACACTAAGGGATCAATTTTTAAAACACTTTCCTGAAAACCATGCATATTTATCACAACTCAATTCTCTTTGGAAAAATCCATAATTATTCATTCATCTATCATTCAAGAAGAATGAAGACATCAATCCTACCAAGGTTACTCACCCTAGCATGAATCCAGATGACTTAGAGTTAGCACAAGAAGAGTGTTTTATCTTACTCCAATAAGGACTAATAGAGCCTACAAAATCAGACTGGGAGTGTCAAGTTTTCTATGTGAACAAAAGAGTTGAACAAAAGAGAGGAAAAAAGAGGTTATTGATTGATTATAAACCTATAAATGCATTGTTAGCCCCGAAATTTTTTTTTTAAGTTAATTAAGCATGATTAGGTTAATCAAGCATGATTAGGGTAATTGAGCATGTTTATGTAAATTAAGCATGATTA
>JAOQMQ010000194.1:22498859-22519372 GCA_027563845.1 Erythroxylum subrotundum
GAATAATTAACTCTTAAAAATTATTCCATCAAACCTTATAACTTATTTCAATCATACTTAATCAAAATCTAACCAAACCAATTAATCATTCAGAACCTCATAAATAATTGAGATCATGCTTAATTCATCAGGAAAAAGGTTCGGGGTCCAACATTAAAAGTTAAACCACCGGATATTACCAACCAGAACACATGCACTCCATAAGCTATGTTTTTTCATAATTCCATTAACACCCACTACACCGTTGATGCAACACCCATCTTGCTAAGATACACATCAATTAGAGATAGAACTCTATCACAACTAGAAGATTATCACCAATACCTTTTTGAATCCAAGTCAAACAAAGATACTTGATTAGTTATCATCATCCAATTAAATTCAATTAACTTGGATTTGAATTTTAAACTCATTAACATTATCTTAGATGTCCAATTATTGAAAAATGCCAAAACCAATTACTTAGATATATAACATATATCCTAACAGGAACATTGTATAATGAAAAGATTGAATTATAAGGAAAAATTATGCACAGAAAGGTTAGTTAAAACTACTTTGACATTCCTAAATATTTGGATGGTTATGATATGTTGCTAGATGTCAATCTTAATCGATGGGAGAGGTAGAAACAATCAAGGTCGTGGTAATTCTCCTAACCAAGTTAGAGATAAGCAAGTAAATAATAAAAGTTGTACTAAGGACATAAAGTGTCAATTATTTACAAAAATGACATTCGACAATTAACAGTTGGCAACGGTTTAATTAGACTTTTATTGTCAATCAACCAAATATAGTGTCGACATTCATGGCTTCACTGTCACATGTTCTTAATCAACCACCACCTAATTTTAGTCAATATTTGTCCGGAATTAAGCAGCAACCTTATGGGTATAGTTTAACGTAGTATCCAACACCTCCTGGATATAATCCATTATGGTACATTGATTCTGAACTCAAGCCACACATTACCCTTGATATGAATAATCTTTTAGGCCATTCCAATTATAATGGTAATGATAAAGTACAAGTCAAAAAAGACGAACTTTTATCTCTCTCTAATACTGGTATATGTTTTATTTCTTCATCACATGAGAATTTAATTTTAAAGGATGATCTACATGTTCAAGTTAGTTGTGCCCTATAATCAATCAGTTTAGTTGTATTTTAATGACAATTATCTAAAGACATTCTTTATTTTGAACATGTTTAGATGTACAAGATAAAGTTTATGAGATAATTATACATTGTAAATAAAATTATGATAGGAATATAATTATAAAATTCATATTAAATTTATGTATTATCCTTAAATTATTCTTAGTCATTGTTCTATTAAGACTGGACATTAATAGAACATAAAAAGACTAGCACACGCTATATTTTCCCTTATGAAAGAAGTAATCGATCTCATAGACTAAAGTATGGAAATACTTAAACAAAAGTATGAGTGCTTATTAGAGAATAAGTTCACTAAACCGACTCATTATGAAAAATTTATTTAGAACGTTACTTATATGTATATAGAAATTCTCGCATGGAGTCTGTTCAATGAACTTGTTTACTAATAAGCATCCACATGTTTGTTTAAGTTTGTCCATTCTTTAACCTAATATAAATGTCTAAAACTTATTATAAATAGACTTAAACTCTAATAAAGTTAGAACTTTTGGCTTAACTCTCTTTGTAAGAGTTACATAGTTCTCTCAATCTTTTTTGTAGATAATGGTAGAGGCCGGACGCCGATTATATACGTTTGTTGAGATTGATCAGTTTTAGAAACGATTCGAGAGATAAAATAAGATAAGGATCAAACTTCGAAATAAAGTAAAGACTATAATTCATACTTTACTATAATTTATACATTAATCATTTTGTAGAATTAAAGTGATCTTGATTTTTAATAAATCAAAATATAAAAAAATTTTGTAATTATTCCATATAGTCGAGATCAGATCTCGTCTCAATTTTCTAATTGTTTAGCCTCGCAAAATTTATTTATGATAATAATTCGTTGTTAAGGATTTGACAGGCAAGATTCTTTTTGTTAGAAATCAAATGTGATCAAATCATATGTATAGTAAAAAATAAAATTTTTATAATTTTTGTTCAAATCTCGATAATTGAATAAATTAAATAATAATTCATGAATTGTAAAATAAAAAATGATTCATTTTTCTGTTGAAATTATTCGAAAGCTTCCACGTCAACCACGAGATGTCTCGCTATCCTATAAGAGGATATCTACGGGGTCTTTAACCAGGGGCCACTTTAGGCATTGTTTTTCTTCCTTCTCTGGAAAAAAAAAAAAGATAATTGAAACCTTCTTCGTAAGCTTTGGTTGCCATTCTCAGAAACTCTCTCTTTCTCGAGTCTCGAATCACGGGGCCAGCAATGACTTTGCAACAGATTCAACTGCCCGTCTCCTTCGTTGTCGTCGTCCTCTTCCTCGTACTCTTCCGCGACGGCATCGTTCTACTCCGCAGCGTTAAGGCCAACGCCACCACTGTTCTCTTTTCCGGCAATCGCCCTTCCATGGTGTTGCCACTCTTTCTCTCTTCCCCGAACGCTTCCAGGGCCTCGTCCAATCAGCTTCGCCACCTTGAGATGTCGGACTCCAAAACGGGACTCAACGCTCGCATGAGACTCTACGATGATCTCGTTCTTAATGGGTAGGGTATTTACGGTTATGCATGGAGTACAAAGGATATCATCTGTGTTTATCTTGTTTGGTTTGGATATGAGTTTTGAAATTCGGTTTTGCCAGGTATTATACAACGCGTCTCTGGATCGGGACGCCGGCTCAGAGATTTGCGGTAATCGTAGATACAGGGAGTACTGTTACATACGTTCCGTGCTTGAATTGCGAGAGATGCGGAAGGCACGAGGTGATCACGTTTTCTTAGATATATAGGCTACATTTGTCTCATGGAAATTCCTTTCTTGGAATAGTTGTTTAAAGTGAGATTTATTCGTATGGAACAGGAATGCTTTATGCTTACCAGTGAATGATGAGCTAACAAAGTAAATCGTTGTACAAAAAATCGTTTAGCTATAATATAAAATCTTCTTTTAATGTTGAATATATTGCATTTCATCAGGATCCAGGTTTTCAGCCAGAATTGTCTAGTACCTATCAACCTGTAAAATGCAACATAGATTGCAACTGCGATGACG
This sequence comes from Erythroxylum subrotundum, assembly GCA_027563845.1. Classification (NCBI taxonomy): domain Eukaryota; kingdom Viridiplantae; phylum Streptophyta; class Magnoliopsida; order Malpighiales; family Erythroxylaceae; genus Erythroxylum; species Erythroxylum subrotundum. The sequence goes on from JAOQMQ010000194.1 coordinate 22,502,037, forward strand.
ACAGGGAACTGTGTGTTTATGAGAGACAATATGCTGAAATGAGTACCAGCAGTGGGATACTTGTTGAGGACTTTATCTCCTTTGGTAATCAAAGTGAACTTAGTCCCCAACGTGCTGTCTTTGGGTGTGAAAATTTGGAAACTGGTGACCTTTACCGTCAGCATGCTGATGGCATAATGGGATTGGGCCGTGGTGATATGAGCATTATGGATCAACTTGTTGAAAAGGGTGCAATTAGTGATTCATTCTCTTTGTGCTATGGTGGAATGGACATTGGGGGTGGTGCAATGGTTCTCGGTGGTATGACTGCTCCTTCAGACATGGTTTTTGCATACTCGGATCCTGATCGCAGGTGAGTCGTAGAGAAACTTTCTATCGCTTAGATATACTGCATCTTCAACTCTCCGAAGAAATACCTACATACCTCTCACACATTTACTCTAGTTTCGGGATGGCAACAGTCCATATTACAACATTGATTTGAAGGAGATACATGTCGCGGGTAAGCCATTGCCTTTGAATCCACGAGTGTTCGATGGAAAACATGGAACTGTACTGGATAGTGGAACAACATACGCTTACCTACCAGAAACAGCATTTGTAGCATTTAAGGATGCTGTAAGTCTGTTTATTTAAGCTTCAACTTCATATTTCTTTTTCGCTCTTTCCAGAACTCATTTTAAGACGAGGACGTCTTTTCCCAACAATTTATTGGCAGAGTTCGTCGTAGCTAACTCGCTAATTTTCACATCATTGATGAACTTGGTACTATTTTTTCTACATGACGTTAAGAAGGAAAAGGAGATCAATGTCTTAAAGACGCCAAATTCGGTCACTCACTCTATTATCCTTTTTTGTTCTTTGTATGCAGATTTTGAAGGAACTTCAATCCTTGCAACAAATTCGGGGCCCTGATCCAAATTACAGTGATATTTGTTTCTCTGGTGCCACAAGGTATTTATCTTGAGCCGATGAGAAGGATGTGCAGGGAATTTATTTCAAAGGTGCACTGTTATTGCTGTTAACTCTGGAATTTTTCCGTGCTGTTCAGTGAGCTCTCAAAACTTTCAAGTGCCTTCCCAACTGTAGAGATAGTGTTTGGAAATGGGCAAAAGTTGCTGCTATCACCTGAAAATTACTTATTTCGAGTGAGTAATGAAACCTTTTTTATTTGTTCTTAAAGAAAAAGTTAATAAGAAAAAACTAGGAAAAGGTAACTTCATACCAAAATATATTTTGAGCAAAAGATAATGGGAAGTATGTGTATCGTGGCGTTTTGAATTTGTTACTTGTGATTTGCTCGTCAAGATTATTGATTAAACTTTTCTGTTTTTCTATTTTTTGTGTTTCATAGCATTCCAAACTTCACGGGGCATATTGTTTAGGAATATTTCAAAATGGAAAGGACCCAACTACTCTTCTAGGAGGTATATCAAATCTTTACACATGATTGTCATAGTTCCTGTTGGAATAAGCTTTTCTAGCTTGATCTGCGATTGAGGAGAGTTCTCTCTGGATCTATGACGATGATAAATTTCAAATTTTCTGATGTTTCTTTTGCACCAGGAATTATTGTCCGCAATACCCTTGTCACTTACGATCGTGAGAATTCAAAAATTGGTTTCTGGAAGACCAATTGCTCAGAGTTGTGGGAAAGACTTCATATAAATGGGGCTCCACCACCAGGGTATTCATCTATAAGTGGCAGGAACTCAAGTTCTGAAATGCCACCTACACTAGCACCTAGAGGCGAACCCCCCCACTATATTATTTCAGGTATTGCAAGTTGTATTCCTTCGACGAACTGTTATGATAACTGTTTCACTCAAGGGTTGTTACAGCATGATATCAAACTAACTGTTCTCTTTCCAGTGAGGTTCCTTCAAACATCAATGTCAAGTACAAGCATAAACCTCAAATTCTTAACTTGTCTAATTATTGAAAGTTGCGACTTTTGGAACGTTACCGATAAATACAACTACATTTATGTATATAAATATATATATATATGCTTCTTCAAATTCATTTTGTTCATTTCTACTGAATTTGAAACAATTTATATTACATCAGCTTAACACTATTTTGATCTCAGGAATCTGTGTCATACCCTTTTCTTTGGAATCTTTCTTCGTTCTTTTTATCACGTAAACTACCGCTCTAACCATCAAAGATAGTTAAATAGCGTCTATTCACTAAACTCATTGGTACTATAACTCAAAAATTAAAGAATAAGGAAGTAATTTAGATTTCCATTTGTTGAAATAGGATAAAAGTTTTAGTACCATAAATGGGCAGTGTTTTATCTTGAAGATGAATTCTTGTGCTTGTTGATTTTAACCTGAGAGATTTGGGTTGGGACATGACCTGACTACTTTAAGTTATAAGCAAATATTTCTTGAATCTTTAAAGCTGCACGTTTTGTCTCAAAGCTACCCTTTTTCAATGAAGTGCTTAATGGTTTAATCTTCTCATCAACTCTTCTGCAGACGAGCACCAAATTGGACAAGTAACATTTAAAATGTCCCTTAATATAAAGTACTCAGATCTGAAGATTGGTGTCACAAACCTAACCAAGGCCTTTGCACAGGCTTTAGGAATTGAGATTTCACAGGTTAGACAAATATTGACTATGAAGGGTGTGCAGATTTATGACTGAAGTTATTTATTCTTTTTTTTTTTTTTCCCCCTCTTTGAGGTTTCATCTTTTCTTTAAACGACAAACCCTGTCATGCCAGGTTCGTTTGCTTAATCTCACTTCCAGGGGAAATGATTCTTTCCTTGCATGGGCATTAGTCCCCTCAGGATCTTCGAACTACGTCTCTAAGAGAACTGCTCTTGTAAGTTTTTAATACATGTAGTTTCAGTGGACAATCGGTAGGCTAGTGGAAACTGGGCAGATTAGTAGAACTCCTTGCTAATGTTTTTGGTTCTGCCAACAGAGTATCATCGCACAAGTTGCTGAGCATCGTATGCAGCTTCCTGATAAGTTTGGAAGTTATCAGTTGGTCCAGTGGACAATCGAACCTCCTAATCGGTAGGCTATGTTCTCACTTTAGGGGCATTCGTTTTACTTTTTAGTTGCATAAAATATCCAATGGTGTGTGAGCTTGTTGACTTTCTTTCTTGAGTTCATGCTGACCATCACAATCCCTTTGGATGTACCATATTTGAAATGAGCACAAATATTGAAACCAGCTTATGGCTTATTCACACTTTGCTCATGCGAGTTGCAAAATAAGATCGTATAAAATTTCTTCCGAACTTCTAAATTGATCTGCCCAGCCTCAGGTTAATGGGTTTAGATGGCTCTCACCTTTCTTAATTTCTTCATACAGTTCACAGTAAATTATGAATACATGCGGTACATACATTAACTATATCTTATATAATAGTATCGTTACGGAATGGCGCAGGATATGGCGGCAACAACCTCACAAACTGGTGGTTTTAGTAGTTGTTATGGTTACACTGATTCTTGGATTATTGGCTTCTGGAATATGGTTTATTTGGAGACGTAGACAGCAAACACTGAATTCATACAAACCTGTCAATGCTCCAGCTCCAGAGCAAGAATTACAGGCGTTATACAAAACTTGAATACTTGCCATGCAACTTAGATCAAAACAACCCCCACAGCACCATAATTTTGTTGTTCCATGTTATTCCTTACTCTTCTTGTTGACGAATATTTCAAATTTGTGTGGAAGTGGAGCCATTTAGACTATCAATACAGTTCTTCTTACTGCTTACGACTTCCTTTTCTTTTTGTCCTGTTGAAGCGATTGATATAGTACGATTAACTTGCTTAAATGGATTAATTGCTGAATCAACTACTGCAATGCAAGCTGATTGTATTTGTTTTAAGTAGCAATTGCAGTTACCTAATTTAGAAGCTTATAGTCACAAGTCGCACACCTACACCTACCTTTTGCAATGATAATATTTTCTTATAAGATGGAAAAGAAAAGAAACACAATGTCAATGCCGAAAGGAGATAGATTAGGAACAATCTAATTGTCACTCGTGATGTACATGTATCTGTTCGACTTCGACATTGCTTTGCCTCCTGCAAAACGATGCGGACGTCGTTTGACTCGGCCAGGCCAAACATATATATGCGAAAGAGAATCCCCGGAAAATATCCTATTCCACCAAACTCGTAAACCAGTTGGTAGTCAAATATTACCCAACTGAATTTCATTGACAAGAAATACCCTTCAAAATTCCATATACGACATTAGAATATCATTTTTTCAATTCTTCAGGCACGTTATTAGTTCATGTTTTCACATTGTTACTTCTTTTTTCAGATATGGGGTTTCTTGGTCATCCTAAATACCTAACCTTACAGTGGGTGACGACTGACAAGTGATGTCGATTTCTTGCAAGTTAAAACTAATAAATGATGCCTACTCGTTGACTCTGTAGTTTAATAACAAGTAACGCTATTGGATGGTTGGTTGAATTTTCTATCTGCTGCCATTTACCTTGTATGTCTTTTATCATAATCTATTGGGAATTCGGAACTTACTAGTTAGAGGCTAGATCGTGAAGGCTCGACATGTATACCAAGAAGTTAATCAAGTTCGTGAAGGCTCAACATGTGTACCGAGAGGTTAATCAAGTTACGGATTGATTAGCTACACACGCAATTTTCTAAAATTTGATATTTATATGTTTCAAAACCTACCAATAAGTTGTCTGTCTATCCTATTAAAGAATATTTCGGGGTATCTCTTCTTCAATTAATTAATTAAAATTTCTGGTATTTCCCCTGTGATCAAAAAATAAAAAAGAGATTCGCACTCTAATGCAAAGGATTATCAGGCATTAAAACATCTAATACACAGCATGCTATCTTTAAAACATATATTTTTATTCAAATATTGAACTTTCTATTTCAATTTTACTAATTATTTTATATTATAAAATTTTAATAAATTCAAAATAATATAACAAGTTCCCCATGTGCAAAATTTTTAACATTAAAAATCTTATCATATAATTAAAGTTAAATTTTAAAAATTTTAAAAATAAGAAAATATTTAATTAAATAATTGAACGGAAATTAACAGTTTCATTTAAAAGTTGCGGAGTCCTATCCTTCTCCATTACAGATTCCAGAAGAGGTTCCTGGAAAATTGTGAAAGTTGACATTCCAACTCTCTTTCGTTTAAAATCGTGGGAGCGAATCTTTCATTTCTGGTCAAACCAGAGGCATCAAGTCGGAATAGTAAAATGCCACCAAAGCAAAATGAACAAATCACCACCCCTTCCATATTTAATGTCACAGTGTACTTCAGATCGTATTCTTTGAGACTATGATTTATTTGTCAATTAGCTCGTTACATTAGCTGTTAGTTGATGACTAATTATATTAGTTAATTTGACTAATAGATTGCATTAGTTTTTTATTTGAGATGTTTGATAAAATTAGCTTTTTAGTATTAGTTGTTTATGTGTAAAATGATTTATAAGGACATGACTTTAAAATTTTTTTGTAAGGGTATAAATATTATATATGTTATTATTTCGTTGAATATTCTTATAAGAATTTAAATTTTATAAAAGTTATATTTACATGCACTATTTCGTCATCTATGAAACATTATACAACTCTTTCTATTTTCATTTTTATTTAAGGGCAAAATTTTATTTCTAACCTATAACTGCATAAAGAGTATAATTGACTTTTAATACTTAAAAATTTGGCTAATTGATGAAAACGCTCCTATGAGCGTTTCCTTAATGGCTGTTTATACTAAATCAGATATTGGAAGAGCTACTCATCAAATAGCTTTTATAGCTGTTTGAAAAGTCAAACAATTGATGACAGCTGATTGGTTGTCTACCAAATAAGGCCTATAACTATAATTTCTGAAATTTTTGAGATACATAAGTTCATTGAAAACGATAAAAAGAATATGTACACTTATATACTAGTTATTAACATAAATTTTAAATATGAAATATTTCATAAGATCACATTAAGACTAAAAAGAGTATCCCGTTGCACAAGACTCTCTATTTTGCAAGGGTCAGAAGAAAATCGACAATTGTATGTAACATTTTTTTTATATTTTACAAAAAGACTATTTCTATAATTTAAATTCTTAAATTTTCAATCCCAAATAATAACTTTACCAATTACTTCAACATTCGTCCTCGTCGAATCACATTAAGACGAATACTGCCATTTCAATGTTCTAAGAACAAAAAACCAATGTTTTACTATAAAAACCTTTTTCTTTCTACCTAGTAATCAACCAAGGGTTGAAATATTGAGTTTCGTTTGTGCTAAAATTAGTAAATGTTTAGTGTCCTATAAGGAAAATATAAATATTGCATACTTTCAAGAATTTACTAATTGGTGATGTCCAAGTCCAACATGAAGACAACAAACTTCATATAACGAAAAGAGTTAGTGCATAAATGGTTTTTTTGTCAGAAATGAGACAACTTCTGCATTACATGTTAGATTATCGGAACAATCAAAAAACTCTCCACATATGACTAATTTAAACTAAACCAAAAACCATATTCCTTCCCAATGGTCCAACAGACAAAATTCCAGGTTAACCGGTAATTTAAAATGAAGAGAAACTAATAATTCATATTCTGCTACCAAAAATGAAAAGACATCATTGACTATATGTAATCACAAGAATGTCCTGATACTAAACCCACCCTTTTATCTTATATGTAACTAACTTCATTAATAAAAATGTTACTAAATTATTATTTAACTGTTTCAACCAAGTTGGAAATGACTGACAAAACGAGCGAGGGAGAACGCCAGGCTGAAATCTGAGTTGGGAAACAAAAAAGATCTAATCTTTCTCACTTTTTCTCTTCAGCATATCATCTTCTCTGCATTTCTCAGGTACCCTTTTTGCGGTTTTCGTTATTTGATTTATCTAGTTTAGGGTTTTGTTTTCTTGCTCGTTGATGTAATTTACTGCCAGCAGTTTAGGTTCAATTCATGTTTAAGCTTCTGTTTCAGTCGTGTCTTTCAATTCAAACAACCCAAGACTTTGTTACTTTCTTTAGTTTCCCCCTTTGAATTTTGATCGTTGTGTTCTTGGAATTTTAGTATCTCCTGCTCATAGACAAGATAATTATGAATGTTCTTTCCCATCTTTGCCGTTATTTGACCACTTGGTTTCGTCTAATTCTGTCATATAATTATGGGAAGATGATTAACTTTCAAGGTTCGTTTTGAACTGCTCACCGATCTTAGCTTATTCACGTTTTTTCAATTATTGGGGTTTTGAGTAAATATGGTAATTTGTTCGTAGTTTGATCCTGGCATGACTATGTTGGATTAGGTTTGTGATCTGCTGGACGTTTTCTCTGGCAGTGTGGTGATTTGGTGAGTGCTAGTGTGGACAGCTGTTGTAGGGTGGGAAAGTTGAATTCTAACTTGCAATTTAGTGTTAGACTGTTTGGAAGAAACCAGTGCGAGGACACATGTCACAGAGCAACATGGAAATATTGGAATGGAAATGCAGTGAACGTGTGGTTTGACTACCCTGTTATGGGAAGGTTGCAGTTAATGACTAATAGCCTGGATCTAGAAGTTATCTTTTGGAAGTGTGAAATACAAAAGGCGGGATTCTCAATTAATTTTTTTTCTCTGGAAAATAGCTATTCAATCATTATAGTTATCGAGTATTTGTGAGGTATACTGCTGCTTGGCACATTGAGAATTTAATATATTATACCTATGCCAAAAGGTTGTAGATTTCTAATGCTAAGTTATTAATTTGCTTTTACAGAATAATTTAGCACTTAAGGCTGTTTGGTAGCTGAAATTGTGCAGTAAAAATTTCCACATTCTAGGTTGCTATCTGCAGACTAGTAATTATTCATGCAGATGGTAAGTGACTTATAGATAAAGTTTTAATATGGATTGGTAGAGTGATATAGCATGCATATTAGTTATCCACCTAAGAAGGACAAGTGTGATGAAGTTGAGTTTAAAAAAGAGATATATATGATATTGGATCATTACTAAGGTCTGAACGATAGAACTTTCGAAAATGGATGTACTATTATTCTTGGTACCGGAACAAAATTCCTTTAGAGTGTGTTACTGTGTGGTTGTTGCACATTTTTCCCTTAGTATGGGAGAATAGTTATATAAAACATTCCTGGTTATAAGTGGAAATTCATATCCTGTATTGCATCATTTTGGTAAAACCTTGAGACACTTATGATATTGGATGTCCACTTAGGAAAGCACTGGTCCCTATTACTACTTTTAGATAGATGGACATTCCTTTTTCTCTTGCCTCACTAAGCCATGTTGATAAACTTTCAGGAAGATTGGCAACCTCGCCTTTTCGTTTCTTCCCTATGATCATGCTTAACAACTTTTAGATAGGTTGTTGGTGCATTACCCCTGCTAGTAAGCTATGGATACAGACTGCTTATCTATGCACTCTGGTTTTAGCTTTTCTCTTTTTTGTAAAATAGTTACTTGGATGGTTCACCATTTTGTCCAACTGTTGACATCTAGAAATTTCTAAGATGGTAATTTAAATTTTGATTTCTTACAGGGTATTTCTAGTAAGAGCATCAGCTGGAAAGGCCTTATATGGCTTGGTAATTGTGTCAACAAGAGCTTGGTCTGTGTTAGAGCAAATATTATTAATGTGGATCATTACAGTGGTGTAAGGATTTTAAGATTTTGGTGAAAGGTACATCTCATACTTTTCTTTGTCATGCGATTATATCCTTTACTTTGAATGATAAATGAAATTGGCATCTTTCTCTGTTATGCAGTGTTTTGCTCCCAAAAGTCTATGACTGGATGGGGAATAGGATATTCAAGTTAACAATGTGATTTCACTTTTAAGAAACTCTGTATTTCAAGCATTAGGATTTGACTAAATCCTTTGTTATAAGTAATTCTTTTGTGCTTTGGATTTGATATTTCTTCATAACTCTTCACTTGATGGAGGCAAAATTATATTTCTTTCTCAATTTCAGATGCTTTGGCAAAGATGATCGACAATATTTGCAATGATGTCTAATGGTCTTTTTGTGTATTCCAACTGTTATCGTTGAACACCAACTTTAGATATCTAGTAAAAGTTAGAAAGGAAAAGTTCCTCTGTACAGAATGTGAACCTTTCTGTTGTATGCACTGCAAAGTGGCTATGATGCCTGCTGCATAATCTCCTAATTAGTTGTTACTTGTTTTGTAATTATAATCAGGTCTTATAAATATCTATTTATTTTTGACATCTATTGTCATCCTTATTCATTTCTTTGGGACTCTCAGATTTTTTGTTGATGTAGGTGACATGGAGATATCAGTGTTAAAAGCCCTTGTCAACAACATTACTTCATTTCTACAATTGTCGTCTTTGGATAACATAAACTTGGACCCAGTACAGAAGACTTATTGGAAAGCAGAAGAGATTTTGAAGCTGCTAAGGCCAATACTTGCCGCTATTATTGATTCTGAAATAGCTTCTGATGAACTACTCAGTAAGGCATTTCTTGAATTGGGTCAATGTGTCGATGAATTGAGGGATCTGTTTGAAAACTGGCAGCCATTGTCAAGCAATGTTTATTTTGTAAGTTCATAATGTAGTCTTGTGGATTTAAATTGAACATGCATCTTATTCAGATTTTTCCTAACTTTAAGTTGTTTGGTTGGCATCTTTACTGGTGGTCCATGTTCTGACTTTGGACATGCCTTTTCATATGCAGATACTAGGGCTCTGCATCATATAAATTAGCCTATTTTCTAAAATTTCTTAAGAATTAGCATCTTCTTCCAATGCACAAAAATTTTAAGGATTAATGCATTTTCTTAATATTCCGGGAATGTTTGGTTCTTTGATGTTTAAAATGAGTTGCTTATAGTGGAACCCACAACTCCTGCAGTACCAATATCTTCCTTTCTTCCCACTGCTCTTGATAAGCTGTCTAAAAGAACCCACTGGTCATTTTATGTATACAATTTTGCTTGGTTTCCAATCCCAAGTTAGTATCTTACTTAATGGTAGCGGGTCTTTGCTGATGGTAATAATGGTGGTTAAATGATATATGATGCCGATAACAAAAGTTGTAAGCTAAAAGACAACATTCCTCCAACTGCAAAGAAAGGTCAGTGGGGCTTTATGATCTATTTTTATAACAAAAATGGGAATTTTATAGTCCTTTGGTTAATCTTTTTTAGATTGTTGTGTTCAACTTTCGGATTTAATTCAGAAAATACTGTTATGAACTGGTCGCAGGTCTTATTAACATGGCATCAGAACTTAACACTTTTACCGGGCCTTTAATTCCAAACTGAAGGTTCTGTCATTTGGATTTGTCATACCTGCTTAAGGGCAGACTGTTAACAGAGATGTTGCCCGAAACCTCTATAGCTTCGCTCAGAAAGCAGTTCTTCTACCCTTTTTATATTCTTTGAAATATAATATCCATGGAGTCTTAGTAATGACTATTTTAGCAGAATGATGTAAGTTTCAACTATACGAACTTCCATTTTCTAGATGTCTGTTGATCTGCTGGAAATGAGAAGTTGCTTCTGGCAGAGACTCACTTGTCTGACTAGTTTCAATCTCTGAGTTTGTTTTTGTGCAATGCATTGGCCAAAGAGTTCTTTTTTTCCTTTTTACTTTCCTTTATTTTTTAGATGAAAATCTTAATTTTCTTCTTTCAGTTCTCGTTCTGTCAAAACTAGTGCCTGTCCCTCCAGAAAATGATTATTTCTGTATGAATTAAACATTTAATTTTGCTTATGAGAAATTCATTCTGGCCTTATTTTCTGATCATGTTCTCTCAATGTTCTCTAGGTTCTGCAAATTGAATCATTGTTATCCAAGGTTAGGATGTTAGGGCTCGACATCTTTTCTTTATTGAAGGCTTCCCATGAACATCTCCCAGATGAGCTAAGTTCGTCATCTGTTGAGGTACGTTTCCTCTTTCAATCTTGTTGTAAGATCATATAAGTTTTTTTACAGGTAGACCATAAACTGCTCATTTCTGTGGATGATTTTATGCTCAAAATGCCATCTTAATGGTTCATATAGTGAAACTCCGTGTGTTGGATTTTAGGGAGTAGTTGCTAAGGTAGGGAAAGTAAGGGAGCTAAATTCTCTCATAATGTCTAACGATTTGAATGGCTGATTGCAGTTCTGCATTCAGAAAATTAAGCATATGGGGTATGAACAAACGGCATCTACCCTTAAAGAAGCTATAAAGGTGCAAGCAGATGGTGTTCGACACAGTTCAGAGGTCCTGTTGAAAATTGCTGAGAGCTTGAACTTGAAGTCCAATCAGGAGATTCTGATTGAAGCAGTGGCCCTTGAGAAGTTGAAGGAGAAATCTGAGCAAGCTGAAAAAATTCGTGAAGCAGAATTAATTGAGCAAATGATTGCTATTGTAACCAGCATGCACGATCACCTTGTTCTGACAAAACAGTCAGAGACCACTAGCCCAGTTCCAATACCTAATGATTTTTGTTGCCCCCTTTCTCTTGAGTTGATGACAGATCCAGTGATTGTGGCATCAGGGCAAACCTATGAACGGGCATTCATAAAAACTTGGATTGAGCTTGGGCTTAATGTGTGTCCTAAGACACGGCAGACTCTTGCTCACACTAATCTCATACCTAATTACACTGTCAAGGCCCTTATTGCTAACTGGTGTGAATTAAACAATGTAAAGCTGCCTGATCCGGCAAAGTCTCTGAATTTCAGCCAATGCTCGCCTCTGCATGCGGAGTCTGGTGCAGCCCAGGATCCACACGCATTTTCTCAATTTAGGTCTAACCAGCCTATGCCACCTGAGTCAACTCACCCACCAGTTTCACCCGGTAAGAACAAGATACTCCCCAGTGGAATTAATAGAGAAGGAACTTCTCCTCGACATCCCAGGTCTATTTCCGAGGGTTCCTTGTCAAGTGTAGTGGGAAATGGGCAGGCATCAGATATTGCGCGATTTCCTGTGCTAAATTCTGACGAAAGGCCTCCTAATTTGGAGGAATGGAATAAGGGTTCGGTTGATGACCCCTCAGTATCAGTGACTAAAAAACAAGTACCAAGTTCTTTTGGACAAGAAGAACCTGTTCATGTTAGAAGTGCCTCAGCATTGCCATCTAATATGAATTCTCAAGGCACAGCAAGGGATGCTAGTGAGTCTTCAGATGTATCAAACCATCTTTGTTCTTACAGCAGTGACACTTCTGGGGAGGTAAAACCAGAGTCACGAGCATCTACTCCCTTGAGCATCCCTCAAAGGGAGCCTTTCTCACCTCGTTTGTTTGAGACACGGTCTCGAAGTCAAACTCTCTGGCGCCGTCCATCTGATAGGCTTGTGCAAAGGATAGTTTCTTCTCCTACTATTGAAACAAGGACTGATCTCTCTGGCATTGAAACTCAAGTTAGGAACCTAGTTGAGGTCTTGAAAAGTACTTCAATTGACACTCAAAGGGAGGCAACAGCTGAAATCAGGATGCTTGCTAAACACAACATGGATAATCGAATTGTGATAGCAAATTGTGGAGTCATTAACCTGTTGGTTGATTTACTGCGGTCATCAGACACAAAGATTCAGGAAAATGCTGTCACTGCACTTCTTAACTTATCAATTAATGACAACAACAAAGCTGTAATTGCTAGTGCTGGTGCTATTGAGCCCCTGATTGATGTCCTTAAAACAGGAAGTCCTGAAGCTAAGGAGAACTCAGCTGCTACACTCTTCAGCCTCTCTGTTATTGAGGAAAATAAGGTCAGAATCGGAAAATCTGGGGCAATTGGACCACTTGTTGATTTACTTGGTAATGGAACTCCCAGGGGTAAAAAGGATGCAGCCACAGCATTATTTAATCTCTCAATTTTCCATGAGAACAAGGCGCGAATTGTGCAAGCTGGTGCAGTTAAGCACCTTGTGGAGCTGATGGATCCAACGGCTGGGCTAGTGGACAAGGCAGTGGCTGTTTTGGCAAATCTTGCAACGATACCTGAGGGAAGGAGTGCTATCGGTCAGGAGGGTGGGATTCCATTTCTTGTTGAGGTTGTTGAGTTGGGTTCTGCAAGGGGAAAGGAAAATGCAGCTGCTGCTCTTTTGCAGCTTTGTACCACCAGTAATAGGTTTTGCAATATGGTGCTGCAAGAAGGTGCTGTCCCACCATTGGTGGCTTTGTCACAGTCTGGCACCCCAAGGGCCAAAGAAAAGGTATATAATTGACAATGCTCTTCATTCTATTCTGTTATTTTTGGCTGAAATACGTTTCCTCGTGCCTGCAGGCGCAGGGGCTTCTTAGTTACTTCAGAAATCAACGACATGGTAATGCTGGGAGGGGCTGATTCAGCAAGAGTAGCATCCCAAGGTTTTGGTTAATGCAATTCATATGATGTGTATACATTTGGTTTTACTGCTTGAATTTTGAACATTGTTTGTAGAGAAGAATTGATTTATGGAGGACATCATTGATTCTTGTGAAAACATTTTACATGTGAAAATATACTGTTTGAGTTTAGCCATTGCTGAGTGCTTGAGCAGAAAATACGCATTTTGGATCTCTCATTTCTATGCACGTTATGGTAGTGCACCCATCTCTACGTCTTTCCAAAGTTAATCCGTAGGGAATTACTTTCTATAAGCCAAAAACTGAAAATTATTAAATTTGGACTTACTGAAATATTTCCTTTTCAGTAGAAAAGGAGGGACTATGCTCTATATGTTCACTAATTGTGGGAAAATTTTGGCTGGAATTATTTTGATTATTTATTTTAGTAAGTCAAATTAAAATTAACAGTCCCTAAACCAACCAAATCAATCTATCGGGGCCCGAGGATCGTGGACGCATTCTTTGATGTACACAAAGAAGGAAACGTAAGCTCCATTGATCCTGGGTTGAAGCACGGCTCGGCTGTGCCTCGGTATCTCATCCTTGCTTCTCTGCCAAATGGAGCATTGTCTGATATATTTCCTGATATCCCTTTGAATGGCCTTCAAGCTTCTTGATTGTTGCTGTCAAACCAGAATGTTCCCCCTGTTCCTGTGCACTGTCATGAACCAAACCCCACCACTCCCCTAACGCCATTCAAACACATTAGATGCTATCTTTCCCTCCTGTAACTCTGTAATCATCTTCCTCAACTCAGGTTCAGTACAACTATCAACTACAATTAACAATTTTAGACAATAATTCGTTGTCAATAATATTGAAGATTACAAGCTGTAGAAGCATCAAAAGCTATTGTAGTGTCGTGTGAGCTACGTGGAAAATCACTTGTCGTGTATTCAAATTGAAATTGTAATTGTATATGCTCCTCATTCTGTGAATGCCTTCTACTTTGTTGCTTCTGCAAGCTATATGGGTCAATCCTATTTAACCAGTCACGATGGTTTTTTGATCAAGGTTGATGTTGGTTGTGTAGTCTTGAAAAATCTTGAGTCAGGCCTATGAAAGGAAGTCAAAATGCTGAAGGTCACGGGAGTTTGTAAATTTTATATTAGACAAAGTGGAAAACAGAATCTGACCTCGACATTATTATATTAGACAAAGTGGAAAACAGAATCTGACCTCGACATTATTATGCCTTTCTCATTCATGCATCAATTGGATACCGATAAATAATATGACAATAGAATGGTGAAACAGTTTCCTTCTTTTATATATATATATATATATATATATATATAATGCGCCGAAAGTTGCAGAAGAAGAACCAGAAATAAGGATATATTCCTCAACTTCACCAAGAGTAAGACCATGTCTTAGCAGACTGACTCAACAATATCCATAAGTGGTGAAGCAGCCATGGCAGCGAAGCGAACACCCTACTTAAGATCATGAGGTCCATTCATCACTTAATTTTCGTACAGTATCAGTAATGAAGCATCGGCCAAAGGCTCCTCACAGTGATAAAGAGGATGGTTCTTGAAAACATAAAATCTAGATTAACGACTTGTCCCAAGGAAAGCATTGCTTCCAACTCGTAGATAATGGTTTCCATGATTATTATGTACAGGGAATAAACCTGTAAATCCAATTGATGAAAATTAGTGAAAAGATAATGATTAATCATTTTGTAAGCCCCAGTCGGATATCTTGTAATCACTTTATTTAATTCATTAAGTTAAGTAATAAGTAAAGAATATTTAAAATATCATGATATTCTAATTTTTCTTATGAAAAATGTATAATTACTATTTTTAATGAATCTATTAAATAAATCTTTAAATATACATAAATTGCATGGATCAAATAAAGTATTTATCGAACTATTGACTAAGAACTAAATAATAAGTTCCGCTGAAATGACTAACAAAAAGTCTTTTATCATAAAAAGATCTTATTCTTTATATAAAGTTTTAGGAAATCTTAAAATTCAACATATGACCTCAAACACGAACTTCCAAATGCTAATACATGAAAATAACTAAACAATAAATCAATAAACAAACAGTACTCCTTATTGGTTTGAAGACCATAATACAACGATTGATTGAAGTAGGGTTTAAGAAGTAATGAGTTGATGGAATAAGTTCAAGGGCATTTAGAGGTGCCTTTGGAGTTCTTCTTGTCTCTATAGCAGGGACACTCTGACTTGTTGCCGTAAGTACCAGAAGGAACACACTTGCACTCGTCGCAGCATATCATACAATACTTGAAGCATCGTTTCTGGTATCCTGTCTCGGAGCAACGAACCCCACACTTTGACTCGCATGAACCTTCTAAACATCACAAGAGAAAACACCTTATTAGCCCATCTTAATCATCATATATCACTGAAAATCACAATATCAAGTCACACTGCAAGTTTAAACCCTGCCCACAAGTTCAAAGAAGTTAAACCAAAGCTCACAAACAATCACAATTCAAAACCCTTCATCGTATGTATAGGCATGCATGCATTCTTATGCCCGTATGAGAAATATTCTACTCGTACGCTGGGGAATAACATACCTGGAAGAGGGGCGGTTGGTCCATTCTCGACACTAGCAATAGCTGGTTCAAGGAATGAGGAGCTAAGAACCATCAAAAGAAGCAGCATAGTGGCAAGCGCAGGCCTCATTTTCTCCGTCTTATGAAGATGGTTGCAATAAAAAGAGCGACTGATCTCTCGCTATAGGACTGTCCAAAGCTTTTAAGGTGATGGTCACTTGAAAGAGTTTAGACCCATATTTATACTTGCTTACTTACACTCATGAGGAACTTGTTTTCACGCAAGTATTTGAGGAAAGGAATCTACGTATATTGGTGCGTGCACCAAATGAGGTAGTTGTCATTGAGAATATTAGGAATGACTAGTGAGTACAGCTTTGTTACAGCTATTATATATGGAGGTAAGATGCTGATGAAGGTGGTGACTGGGTACCATACTTTGTCTTCACTTGGGAAGCTGGTTCTGTAATAGGATTTTTCTGCCGTAGAGAAGCTTACAAGCATTTCCTTCTTGAGTTTATATAATGAACTGCTAGTTTTTCAGCTGATAAATTACAATCTGTTGAACTGCCTAGTTCAGATTCCAACTAAAAATATACTTTTTTAAGTACTAATGGAGTTATCTATATTCGTATTTCCTCCTCACTGTACTCAAACCTTGATTGGAGTAGCAGTATTACATAATCGTAGTAAATCAATATGTTTCAGTGACTTTAATATATTCATCTTATATTTTGGTCAAAGTAAGTGTCGCCATGAATGTACTTCACTGCTACCTCGTGTAGTTCAATATTCTAACTGGCCGCTTAGCTCTTGCATGAGTAAACGCTGTAATATGTCAACTCACTTGTGTGTGGCAAATATTTTATTCTAGCTATGATTTAATTTTTCAAATCCTCTTTAATTGTTGTGTTATTTAGCATTTGATATTATTAACTGATATATTACAATATTTAATTTTGTACCAGACACTCCTTAAAAGTTTTAATTGAAGTAAATATAATTTACATGTCGAGAAGTTTTTGAGAATTCATATAAAATATATAAAAAAGTTGGCATTTTTATTAAATAAAGAAAGCAAGTCGTTAATTATAAATTTAAATTGCTGCATCTCTAATCTACTATCGTTGACAACAATAATTTATAACCAGCAATGCTAAGATTTGTTAAATTGCCTGCAAGACGAATGACATTGAGATGCAAACTGTAGCTTTAATAGGAAATTAGCTTCACAGGATGCAGTCTCCTCCGACTTGCACTTGTTATATTCGGTGTCCGAAGAGTGACAAGAAGAAATCGGAGAGACAGCTGCATGCATAGTTTCCAGGAAAACGTTAACGTATCTAATCAACTTTATTTGCAAATCCATATGATATGTTTGTCAAAGGATCAAGTAATGTCAAAGGATCAAGTAATG
>JAOQMQ010000194.1:22542090-22565155 GCA_027563845.1 Erythroxylum subrotundum
CACAAAACATTTGCACTGAATGTCATCACAGGAGAGGAAGAAGTGGGCAACTACCTTCGGACATTACAACCGGAGCAGGGGATGCCGGCGACCTTGGCGTCGACGACAATGTCTGGACCAGACGGCGGCGGCGGTACACGGTTGCGGTAGGGAGACTTCCAGCCGACGGACGAGGGAGAAGACCAGAGATGTGAGGGAGAAATGGAGGGGAGGGGAATTTTGGGGGTTAAAATAAGGACCAACACGACGTCGTTTTCGCCAAAATTTTTAAAGCTTCCATACGACTCTCACCGACGAAATTTTTATTCCGTTGGAGATTATAGACGGAATAACTTCCGTCTGTAATATTCCGTCCCTATTTTATCTATTTTCTTGTAGTGTGCAAATTCTCCAACTTCTTTATTTAGGTCCTACTAACTGAAACTAATGAGCATCATTATATGTAGAATAACGTTGGGTAAGGATGTCCAAACCTCTTTCATAATTTGAAGATAACCAAAGCGTCATTTGATGGTTGTCTCACATGTGTTGATGAACTATGTGAGAACACATAACTAATCTCACATGTACCATAACGTTGTAGCTTGGAACATGTAAAAGTTTGGATATTTCTTAAGCCCACATTATATACTTAAAAAGTCAACGTATTCAGCACATAAGACTTCTCACTTTGCAAAAATTTGAAGAGGGTTATTAATATATGCAGTCTTACCTTTATATTTTTACAAAGAGATTATTTTCGTGATTTAAATTTGTAACCTTCTGATTATAAAGGAACAACTTTTATCAGTTGCTCTAAAGCTCTATGTCTCACAATACATAGTTAGTCCATTAAATGAACTAATGATGGGCAATGTCAAGTTTATCTATAATAGTGTAAATATCTAAATGAGTGCAAAACATATCCAAATTTTGTAAAGATAGAACAAGCACACTTGATATCCCTTGGAACTAGTCAAAAAATAAACCTGAATTGACTTTGTTAAGCAACTGGACCAGTTCGATTGAACCAGAAACATGCCCAGCAATTACTAACGAAATTATTTATAATTAATTATCCAAATGTTATATACAATATTAATATTTACAAGATAACGAAAAAAAAATTACACCAAGTCCTTCCCCAAACATGAATGCCAATCAAAAGTACACCCAGATCAATTTTACTTTTACTTTCCACAGACTTTATACCAGAAATTACGCATCATTTTCTCACGCTTAACTTTGCCAACGTCTGATAAAGTGCCCAAAGAGCAGATAAAACTAGGGCAAACACCTTGATTCCTGATATGGACATTTGTCAAGATAAGAACTGCACCATTTATGGTCCTTGATCATTACTAAAACTAGTTTGATTACTTCAAAGTCTGGGACTAATCATGTATTTTAATGGAGTTACTGGATTGCATATGGAAGCCGCATTTTCTTGAGACCAACCCCAACTTGGTACTTTTAACATGTTTTGGGATTTCTACTCACTTTTTGAGTTGGAAGCGAACTCAAAAGCAGCTTTGGTCTTCACTTAAGAATATCATAGTCAGCTTTTTACTAGATTATTTTCAAATGAGAAGATTTAAGTGGGTTCATATGGGAGGGGACCATTGCAGGTTTCTTTGCTCTAAAGTGACCAATTTATGGAGAGCATCATGACTCACTGCTCTGCTTAGTATCCTCTGCTACCCTAACTATTATATATAAGCATATTTGCAATATACTAATATGAGCTTTGCACTTCGAATGAATTGTTGTTCGTACAATTCAACTCATGCTCATTTGCTTCTTATTTGAAAAGATCAGTGGTCCATCAACTCTTTTTGCATTCGATTTGACTTTGAGTTTAATTAAAGCTTTAAATTAAAAAATGCATTCATAAAAGAATTGTTACTATATAGTATATCCGTAACCTTATTTCATATGATTTTTTAAATTTACATTAGTCTACCACACTTAAAAAGATAGTATAGAATCTGAAAAAATAGAAGAGACATTTATATCTCTTAATTGGGTGCCTAGATTTTTATGATTAAAAAAATAAAAATTTATGTTTTAATTCAATTCAAACTTGTAAGTAGTGTAATCTGAAAATTGTCCAGCTGTGCTTATGATGTAGGCCAGCTATTGGACTGTCTTGAATAATTTATAAACTTGGGATACTTTATTATATGATCTTCAATTCTCCATTTCAGCCTCCACTCTTATAATCTTAATCTACCATGCATGGTGGCACTCCACTTCACTATAGCATCTTCCTTTTGTTTATTGGCTCTCTAACCTTCACCAGAATATCAGTTCCATCTTAATCTTGAAATGGACGCACAGAAGAGCAGCCACTCATTTGGGAGCACTTGTAAGGGAGCCCAAGAAGAGGCAACATGCACGAGCAATTTTTGTTTCTTTTGCACCATGAACGAGCCAGACCCATCTCTCAGAAGAGCCAAAATCACTCAATATTTGAGAGAAATGCCTTCCACCGATGACCAAGAACATGTCTTGGTGTTAAGCGGCCTCTGGAACATTGCCATGACTCACCCTGATGACCCTGAATTCCCATCCCTTGGTATCTTTGAATGCATGGGAAAACTGATTGATAGAGGGATCAAGGACAAAGAATGGTTAATTAGAAGCCAAAACATCTACATCCCGTATTATGCAGCTCATATCATAGGTTCATATACCATGAACAATTCCCAGTTTGCAGAAAAAGCCGCTGGATCAGGTGTCATATTACCTTTATTAGAACTTCTCAGGGGAGAAATCAGCTGGGTTGAGCAACGAGTTGCTGTTCGAGCACTGGGTCACCTGGCTAGCCATGAAAAGCCCTTTGAAGCTCTTGTAGAGCATGAAGTGCAGATTGTAGAGTCAGCCATGGAAACAGCTAGGAACTGCCTCAAAATCGTCTACAGAAGTTTTATCGCTGTAGAAGATAGTAACCGATTGAACTACCATTGTGACCTTCTTACAAGAGGGCGAGGAGGGTTGGAGAAAGAGAACAGAAAGGCTGAGGAATGGGCTGGGCAGTTGCAAAGCTGGTCATTGTATCTCTTGAACTGCTTTGCTTGCAAGCACAGAACTACGAATCTTATCTGCAGCAAACGCTTCTTGAAGGATTTGTGTGGCATGTGGGATGTCTTAGCTAATTGCACATCACCTGGTGGACTGGGGTTGATAAGAACTTTGTGCAACTCCAAAAATGGAAGAGAAAGCATAGCAAATTTGAAGGAAGTAGTAGAGAGTCTAGGAAACATCTCAAGATCTTCCAGTGAATGGAAGTATATGGCTATTGAGTCTCTCATCTTACTTCTCAAAGACATGGACACACGATACAAGATCATGGACATCGCACCTTTATTCCTGGTGGATTTGGTTGAGCTAAGAAACCTTGGTAAAAGAAGAGCTATTGGAGAAGCTATCAGTCAGACATTGTTACAAGATTATCATAAGATCAAATATGGTGACCTGAAGTTGAAGAGCCAAAATGCAGAGAGAGCATTGAAGGAGACATGGGAATTGAAGGTGGAAAGAAGAAAGAGAGAGAAGCTAATGTCTGAGGAAGAACTGAATGAGAAAAAACTACTTGTGGGTAAGTTGAAAAAAGAAGGGAACAACTTCTTTTGGTCCGGTGACATTGAGAAGGCTATAGTAAATTACACTAAAGCTCTGGAATGTTGCCCACTAAAGAGGAGAAAAGAGAGAATAGTTCTGTATAGCAATAGAGCTCAGTGTTATTTGCTGCTTAATGACCCAGAAACTGTCATTAGTGACACGACTAGAGCTTTGAGCCTGTCCACTTGGGTGAGTCCTCACATCAAGAGCCTGTGGAGAAGATCACAGGCTTACGACATGAAAGGGTTAGCTAAGGAGAGTTTAATGGACAGCTTAATGTTCGCCAGTGGCCGTAGGAAATCAAAGCAAACCAGAAAACATGTCAAGATCCCGTATTATGCAGCACGAATGATTAGCAAACAGTTGAATGCCACGTGGATTTTTGCAGCCGCCGCTATGTCAAGGAACAAAGCGGAGGAGAAAGTTGTAAGCTCCGACAAACCAGAGACTTGTGAGAACATGGTCAAGATGTCGAAGATTCATAAGAAGAAGGGTGAGCAACATTCTTGAATTTCTTCCAACGTTCTTTTTATAAATTAAACAATCATAATGCTTGTGATACCGAAGATTATTCTAACCTTAATATTCGAACATGAAAGTCGTACCTTTCTTTTATTGTCAAGAAGGCATATAATACTAGTTTTTGTCGATGTGCCAGGTATGTCCACTATTCAGGAGATGTCTTTTCCTGGAAGGCAATGGCAGAGAGACAAGCAGAGTTGGGGAAAACGGAGTCTTACTACCGAGTGTCATAATGGAATAGGAGGGGCTCATCATGCTAGTGAAAGAAGTCCTAGAAGATCAATAAAACTCGGCCAGAATGTTGCAGTAGGGAGGATACGAGGATGAAATATTTAATGAGATCTTCAATTTTGCTGTGAAGGAAACTATGAACTCATTATGCTACCCCAGAAAATGACTTGGAAACTTGTGAAGCATGCAACATGTAGTTATTGATGTTTCTGTTATGAAGTTCATGTGCATTGATCAAAGCCCTGCAATAATACTCCAATGGCCAATGGGTTAAGTGTCATCATATATGTTATGTTCCTAATTTGCCTTCGCCACCTATCCATAATAAGCTTTACTTTTCGACCCCTCGAGGCCAAGGCACCAATCAGCTATGGCATATTAAAAAGGCAAATTTTAGGTCACAAAGTTCCCCATTTCAGGAGAATTAGGAGGAACAAGTCACTTTTTGAGTGACATAGTCCGTTGAATATATTTTGTTAATGTTCTTTTTTTCTTCCCCCCTTTCTAACTGATTATGAATAAATCACCAGGCTAATTAATTAACTCAGACTTAAGTAATCATTAGGCATCAATTCCTCATTTCTAACAATTGATAGAAATTCTTATACAAATTCAAACAGACTAAACAAATAGAGGTTCTTAGACAAAACTTTGTAATTTAGATCTTTGATGAATTGGCTCGTGTAGAAGAGATATGATTACGACCTTTCATCTAACAAGGACCATAATGTCTCCAAGCAAATCTTAACAAAGATCTTTCTATTACCTAACCCCAATTTTAAATATATCATATCATACCTAACTCACTAATTGTACTTTTAGACATCTTTATAACCCTATTCTTTGTCCAAATCCCCCATACTCTAGTAAAGTAATTTCTTTTATATATGCAAATTATTGTTTGGCTCTAGAAGGTCCACTCTTAAACGTGCGTCTTAAATAATAATATCCAATTTTTGCATTTGTGATCATTAATAAAAAAATAATATCATTTTTCACAAGTTAAAAGATGGCCTTTCTTACGCAATTCCTTTTCTAAAATCTTTTTTTGTCATCTTTATTATTTATTTTGAAATACATTTTTATATTAATAATTATTAAAGCTGCTACAATTGCTTTAGCTGCTGCAATTGTTTTGGCAATTGAAGTAATTACTATCATTTAATCGGATACCCATGTCAGGTGTCCTCATCTATCATTTTTTTACTCAATATGATGAGAGTAAATATGATGAGATTGATCCATTAATTATTATCATTTAACGAGATATCCATGTCACCTCCAACTCACAAATAATAAAATTAATTAATTAGAAATTATACCATTTTCACTCTTACCCAATAACATATACGACCAATAGGTTAGGAAAATATATATATCAACTAAAAAATTGATCTTTGAGTATATATTTAGTATACTATAACCTAGGTCATATTTTGCATCCATATTCTTCATTGACCTCACCTATTTCATCAGGCCGTACTTTGTCGGGTTTGGGTTCCCTCCTATGTGGTAAAACCCAAAATGTGTTGAAGCACACTTTCTTTTGAGCCCATTAGGGCTAATTTTTGTCTTACTATTCAACCAAATTTCAGCTGCTGAGAGAGAGAGAGAAGAGAGAGAGTTGGTTTTCTTTCAACCTACATAAAAGGAGAAAATTTTCACCCTAACTCGTTTTCATTTTACATTTCCGACAATTGGAAAGTCGTTCACCGTTGAATCGGTCTCATTTTTGGTATACAGTTTGAAGAAATATTGTTCTTCATTCTGAACGGTGGAGATTTGAGTTCAGATCTAGAGGTTGAGTTTTTGGTTCCAAAATCGGACTGGTCTCAAGGTGTTTCCAGAACTAACAAGCTTCACCATATTCTGATTTTGGTCTATCATTCTTTGTCCAATCGGGTTGAATTTGGTAAGCATGTTCCTTACTCATTGTTCTTTATTTTGAATGGTAGAGATTGGATTTGGATGGCTGGAACTTTTCCAGGATTTGATAGAACAGAAGCCTTTTGTTGTGATTGCTCTCTTAGTGTAGTTCTCTACTTTGATTTGTGGTTATATGAGATTGAGCCTTTGATTTTTGATTATTATGGCTGTTGATCTCTGTAAAACAGCATTTGTGACCGTGGATTTCATTTGCTTGGACCAAGAGAGGTCCTGTGATTTTTATCCTTCACACCGAAGGAGTTTTTTCCACGTTAAATAATTATTGTGTTTTTTGATTTTTTTATTTGTGCATTATTGAGGCAGCTTGTGATCATTTAGTTTGCTGCAATTTTTGCTCATTATTACTCCTAATAGATTCATTCAAGTGGGGAAAGATTTATTGATTGATTGTTGTGTGTGTTATACCCACTTCCTTCCCAACACAGTAGTGTCAGAGCCTAGTTAATTTGTTAATTGGGTTTATTTTTGCTTGTTTGAATGATGGAGGTAAATATGAGTAAAATGATTTGTTTGGATGGTACAAACTATCACACTTAGAAAGGAAAGATGAAAGATTTTCTATTTTTGAAGAAGTTGCATTTGCCTATATTTGCTACTAATAAGCCTGAGTCTAAGTCTGATGAAGAATGGGAGTTTGAGCATCAACAAGTATGTGGCTTTATTAGACAATGGGTTGAGGATAATGTATTGAATCATATTGTCAGTGATACACATGCCAAGACTTTGTGAGAGAAGCTTAAACAAGCCATACGCTTGTAGTACAAAGAAGGGAGCTCGGTTCTTGACCATGTGAATGAATTTCAGGGTATCTTTGATCAGTTGTCCGATATGGGAGTGAAATTTGATAAGGACATTGTGCGACTTTGGTTGTTGAATACACTCCCTGATTCTTGGGAGAACTTTGAAGTATCTTTGACAAATTCTGCTCCTGATAGTATTGTAACCATGCAATATGTAAAGAGTGGTGTTCTAAATGAAGAAGTGAGAAGGAGAACTCAGGGGACTTCCACATCACAATCAGATATTTTGGTTACTGAAAGCAGGGGGAGAAGTAAAAGCAAAAGTCAAGATCATAATAATAGAGGCAAAAGCAGGAGTAAATCAAAGTCGAGGTGTAAGAACCTTGAATGCAATTATTGTGGTAAGGAAGTAATGTTTTAAGTGGAAGAGGGAGAACAAGGGTGACAAAGGCAAGCAAGAAAAGAAGGGAAATGATGATAATAATGATCGGGTTGCTGTTGCTACTTCAGTTGATTTAGTAGTTTTTCATGATGGAGATATGATTAATGTTGCTAGCAATGAGATTCTTTGGGTACTTAATAGTGGTGCTGCACACCATGTTGCTTTAAGGAGAGAACTCTTCACATTTTATACTCCTGGTGATTCTAGAATTTTACAGATGGGTAATGAAACTGTATCCAAAGTAGTGGGCATTGGCACTGTGACTATGGAGACCAACCTTAGAATGAAGCTGGTGCTTAAGAATGTTAAACATGTACCAAATGTGAGGTTGAATTTGATCTCTTGTGAAAAATTGTATTATGATGGATATGACACAAATTTGTTTGAGCACGGCACGGTTTATAAAGGGTCCTTGGTTATGGCTAGAGGTTTTAGAGCTTCATGCTTGTATTGGTTACATACTAAAATCCCTACAAATCTTGTGAATGCAGTTGAGAGTGATGTCTTAAATTCGAGTTATTTTGGGTTTGGCTACTACTCTTGATTTAGAGATTAAGCAGATGGATGTAAAAACTGCTTTCCTCCATGGTGACTTAGAAGAGGAGATTTATATGGAGTAACATGAAGGTTTTGTGGTGAAGGGAAAAGAAAATTATGTTTGTAAATTGAAGAAGAGCTTGTGTGGTTTAAAACAAGCACCAAGGAAATGGTATAAGAAGTTTGAGTCTTTTATGGTCCTGCAAGGCTACAAAAAGACTACTTCTGATCATTGTGTTTTTGTGCAAATTTTTTTTGACAATGATTTCATCATTTTATTGTTATATGTTGATGACATGCTTATTGTAGGCCCTAACTCGTCCAGAATTGTGAATTTGAAGAAAGAGTTGAGCACGTCCTTTGCTATGAAGGATTTGGGGCCAGCAAAGCAGATTCTTGGCATAAGAGTCACTCGTGACAGAAAGTGGAAGAATTTATGGCTTTCACAAGAGAAGTACATTGAGAAGGTACTACATCGGTTTAATACGACTAAGGCTAAAGCTATAAGTACACCTCTTCCTCCATCTCTTAGATTGAGTTTGAAGCAGTCTCCTTCCAGTGAGCAAGATAAAGAATACATGCAAAAGGTTCCTTATGCATCTGCAGTAGGAAGTTTGATGTATGCCATGGTTTGTACTAGATCAGATATAGCTCATGCAGTTGGTACTGTTAGTAGATTTCTTCTTAATTTAGGAAAGGAGCATTGGAATGCAGTAAAGTGGATTTTAAGATATCTTCACGGCACTTCAAATTTGAAGCTGTGTTATGGGACTCAAAATCCTATGCTTTGTGGTTATACAGATTCTGATGTGGCTAGAGATATTGATTCAAGAAAGTCTACTTTTGGATATTTGATTACCTTTGCAGGGGAAGCTGTGGCATGGCAATCTAGGTTTCAAAAATGTATTGCTTTATCTACTACAGAGGTTGAATTCATTGCATCCACTGAAGCATGTAAGGAGTTGTTGTGGATGAAGAAGCTTGTGAATGAGCTCGGGATTACATAGAAGAGGTATGTTTTGTTTTGTGATAGCCAGAGTACTATTCATCTTGGTAAGAATCCTACTTTCTATGGTAGATCCAAACATATTGATGTGAGATATCATTGGATCCGTGATGTTTCAGATTCTAAGTCTGTTGAGCTTGAAAAGATTCATACTGATGATAATGGTGCTTATATGTGCACAAAAGCTCTACCAAGAATGAAGTTTGAAACTTGTCGATTAAGTACCGGTTTGGTAACCTCCTCCATATAGTCGGGAATGGGGAGAATTGTTGGGTTTGGGTTCCCTCTTATGTGGTAAAACCTAAAATTTGTTGAAGCCTACTTTCTTTTGAGCCCATTAGGGCTAAATTTTATCTTACTATTCAACCAAATTTCAGCTGTCGAGAGAGAGAGAGAAGAGAGAGAGTTGGTTTTCTTTCAACCTACACAAAAGGAGAAAATTTTCACCCTGATCGGTTTTACATTTCCGGCAACTGGGAAGTCGTTCATCATTGGATCGGTCTCATTTTTGGTATACAGTTTGAAGAAATATTGTTCTTCATTCTGAACGGTGGAGATTTGGTTTGGAGGTCTGGAGGTTGAGTTATTGGTTCCAAAACCGGATTGGTTTCAAGGTGTTTCCAGAACTGATGAGCTTCACCATATTCTGATTTTGGTCTGTCATTCTTTGTCTGATCGGGCTGAATTTTGATGAGCATGTTCCTTACTCATTGTTCTTTATTTTGAACGGTGGAGATTCGATTTGGACAGCTGGAACTTTTCCAGAATTTGTTAGAACAGAAGCCTTTTGTTGTGATTGCTCTCTTAGTATAGTTCTCTACTTTGATTTGTGGTTATACGAGATTGAGCATTTGATTTTTGGATTATTGTGGCTGTTGATTTCTGTAAGACAGTATTTATGACAGTGGATTTCATTTGCTTGGACCAAGAGAGATCCCGTGGTTTTTATCCTTCACACTGAAGGAGTTTTTGTCACGTTAAATAATTATTGTGTTTTGTGATTTTTTTATTTGTGCATCATTGAGGCAACTTGTGATCATTTA
The DNA here is from genome assembly GCA_027563845.1 of Erythroxylum subrotundum. Lineage (NCBI taxonomy): Eukaryota > Viridiplantae > Streptophyta > Magnoliopsida > Malpighiales > Erythroxylaceae > Erythroxylum > Erythroxylum subrotundum. The sequence continues at coordinate 22,552,162 of JAOQMQ010000194.1, forward strand.
GTTTTTTGTAATTTTTGCTCATTATTACTCCTAATAGATTCATTCAAGTGGGGAAAGATTTATTGATTGATTGTTGCGTGTGTTATACCTACTTCCTTCCCAACAGTACTTGTATTTAATTCTTTCACTAAGAGACTGACTATATTTAAATCTATTTTTTTTATATGAGTTACCTATTAAAATGATCTCCCTCTATTCTAAATTATTTCAAATTATATTTAATTTACTTTCCTACATTCGCCCATAAGATCACATCATACGCGACCTTTTGGTAATAATTTTTAAGAATTAAAAAAGGTTATAAAGATATAGGTCAAAATTTTATTTTAAACCTTAAAGTGTACTTCAAAATACAAGTTGAACCCTAATATATTAAAGTGTTCAATTTGAATCCCAACATTTATAAAACGCTCGAAACAAACCCTATGAGGACAAAAAATCTAACGATGGTTTCCCTCTGTTAGTTAAATGTCATGTCATATATGGTGTGATTTTTTTAAAAAGTTTATGCACATTAATGGGACCTAACACTTTCTATTAGTTAAATAAAAGTGGGTCCCAAAACTTTAAACCCATTGTTTTGTTCTTCGTTTAAAATCCCTAAATCTTCAAACACTTGCACAACTAAACTCTCCTACTTTGTTTAAAAATTTGTAAAAATCTCGCATGCTCTTCTACTAGTCCAATCACAACAACAATAGGCTTAATCTCAACAACATGTTTAATCACAAGTTCAATTGCCTACCACATATCTCTATCAGATTTCTGGGAAACAATATAAGGACAATACATCGTGGTAAGTCCATTCTTTTGTTTGAATTTTATTTTATGTTTATTATAAGTTATGGTCCCCTAGTCCTTATTAATTTAATGAATGTTTTGTTTGATTTTTTTGTTTATACTTGTTGTATATTGTGACCCCCTATTTTCAACCTTAACCCGAAATGTTTATTGAACTGTTCCATGTATAATGCGGTTCCCTATTCCATGATATAGTTGTAAGGATTTCTTATTGGTAGTAAATGTGTTAGTAAAGATAAAAGTAGAGTCACACGAAATTGAATTTCCTTTAATCATTAAATTAAAAACAAACTAACTAAATATTAAACACTAATCGGCAAAGTTAATGACGACTTTAACACATTCAATATTTTGTTGGATGTTAGATGTCTTACAGTAATTACATAGTATTCAAGATTCCACTACGCAGGGAAGTATCAATTTATTACTCTCTGATACTTTTGTGGTATTTATCTTCATCTAATCAAATCATACCTCAATTTGCCACCTATTAAATTTTAGAATTGTCATTGTCAAAATGTCTTTTATGTTAGTTACATATACATATTCTTTACAAGGATAGTAGTTTAAATGCAACCTTAACATTAGTATGAGAAATTTTAATTTTCTATAGAACAAACTTGTATTACAAAATTATCCTTATTCAAGAAAATAACAAAAACTAGAACCTTTACTATAAAAGTTATAAGTTGCTTGCTTATGTATTCTTTCAATGCATTATGATATTGGACTTAGTTTGTAAGGAGTCTATTAGTTTTTATGAAGTATATCACTTGTATATGGATCTTTAGTTGACAAATTTTAGGATAACCTTATATTTATAATTGTTGATATTTTTCTAAAAGTGTTACAAAATGCTACAAAAATCTCGTTCCCTAAACTCAAAGTTTAGCAAATCAAAAACTTAGAATGAAGCTTCCAAATTTTGCTTTTATCTTTTGTGAATTTTATAACCAGAAGCTATATTTCAATAAGACTCCTGATCCTCTCCTAAAACATCTATTTTGGATGTCTAACAATAATATGCATGAATTGAATCTATCTTATGAATTCAATCCTTAATAAGATGTTCAATTATGAGCATTTTGTCTAATATCTTTAGAATAAAAGGTTCAGTTATGAGTATTTTTTAACTGATATGTGTCATCAAGCATATACAAATTAATATCTTATTTCTACCATTAATTAATTAACAAATTTAGTATAAGATGAAATAAATTTCGATCCCACAAGGAGAGTGTTGTTTATTAAAATTCATTTCGAATGCAAATGATAGTATTAATCAAGTAAATGTATGTAATTATAATTCCAAACAAAGTAAAATTTATTTGGAAAAATTCAACCCACAAAAACAAGGTAAAACACCTATAATTTGATGATTAATTTAGCTCAAACTCATGCACAACTTGTACCCATGTTATTTACCAAATTTCAGCCCAAAAAATAAAAAAATTGTGATCATGAAACCTCTCAAATCAGATCTGGAAATTGCACAATAAAACAGCATGCAATTCATTAGTTTCGCCTCATTAAACTTTAAAGATTGTATTATACTTAAATCCTTTTAATAACCCAACACGTGAGCTGTCATTTATCATGTTTTTGGCACTTTAAACAAGCTAAAATCATGTTAAAACTTCAGAAATAAAAAACAGAATGTATAACTCAAAAACAAAGAGCAAACAACGCAAATTTAGCTTCTTCGGACATTTAAGATTGCTTCTTTCAAGTTCATTTAATCTTATGAATCTCATCATCTTTCACTTGAATTTCTAGGCATATTAAACTTAAATATATGTCAAAATCATGCTGAGAAATCAAGAAAATAGCAGTAACAGTCAGCTCTCAAATTTGATTGCATAAACAGTCTAAGAATAACGCTTTCATATTGAAGTTGCATATTTCTAAAAATTCCAGCTCTAGGAAATTAATTTCTGCAGGTTTTATAATTGCAATATAGCATGTAAATAACTCTCTAAACATGCCCAAACATAAAACAAGTATAAATGACTAGTTCCATGGCATAGATTAATCATAATCTAGCAAATACACAAATTGTATGCGGCTAGGTAACAACTTGCACATCAAATTAGATGTTATATTTTTTGCGTTTCTTCTTTTCAAAGATGTTTTAGGCCTTGAATATTTAAACTTTGAGACTTACAAAATCAGGAAATATATAATGGGATGCTGGAAAATCAAATGTAAACATTTAAACACAACATAAACGAAATAGGTAGGGTTCGAAGTTTTCTCGTCAATCACTTTACTACATATCCTTTAAAATTCCATATTCATTTACTGAATTCAACCAAGATGTTCTCCAATTATTTTTGCAAAACTTCGTTGCTGAAATCCTTCAACTTGTGGCCTCTTCTAATAGGAAAGCATAGTATACCACAAACCTTACCACACACACTCACACGTAAAGATAAGAAAGGGGGGTTCAATCGGAAACTAGTACTAATTAATTAGACCAGAAACTTTTAACACTAAAAACATAATATAAACAAAATTTGAACATGCATATTAACAAGTGATCAAGCATAAATTAAGCCCATAAATTTATTCATCTAAGTTCATATTTTTATCATCGATATCCCGAGCTATAAAGTAGGCTGTAGAGACGCTCACTAGCTGAGTTCTCCCTATCTCCCTTTACTAATTTAGAACATAACCAACCTGACTCTAAATTGATCTTTGCAATTCTTTCCAAGAAGATATCATTAGCTCCAAGAATTTCAACCAACTAGCTAGTGAAATTCCTAAATCATGCCACAATCTAAATAAATTTTAGCCCTTTGACTGACTAATGATTTAATAGTTGCTACTCAACTCACTAAACTTAATAGTAATTATGGACTAAAGAGAAAGCGATAGCAATCCATTCACATTCAAATATATCAAGACGTCTCTCAATTATATAAGAACATGAATCGTAAATAAATTGACTTAAGCATCGCACAAATACTAAAATACTCATAATGTTATAATTAAATTTAAAATGATTGTCTCAAATTATCCAAACAGATAACTAAATTGAAATTTTAAAAAATTTTAAACAAATTAAATTGTAAAGAACTAGATACAAAGAGAGTAAGAGTGAGAGAGACTCATTCGATTGATAGCCTGAACTCTACATTTCAACAATCGCTTTGACCCGATAGCTTGAAACGCAAAACCCTCCTTCTAAAGGTTTTGACCCAACTTAATTCCAATGGATATGTAAGTCTCGTAGCACTCAAATAGCTCCTTGCACTAACCTTCTTCACCAATAGCTCTCAAGTTTTATTTGACTCCCAATTTCAAGTGATATGCTCAATCCCTTTTGTTTTCTTTCCACTACTGGCATTTTTGTTTTATGTCGAGACTCCCAAAGAGCTACACTTTTATGGCTCTTTAATGAGCTTCCTCTTAACTCTCCCATTTTGAATTGAATTGGAACAGAGAATGTCCCTTTCCACTACTGCATTGTTTACATTTCTGTTTTAACTGCTCCTATACGATGCTTCATCTTCTGCCAGCTCCTGAGCGCTTTAATTATTTTGCTGTGTCGTTCCCCTCTTTTGCCCTATTGTACGATGCTTCTTCACCTCTCAGCCGATTGCGCTTTGGTTGCATTTTATTCTCATATGATGTAATGTTTTATTTCCTTTTATGTTCTCATTTTGCTCTTTATTTACTCCCCCTCTGCACTACTGTCGTGTTTTGCTTCTTAATTGTTCCCTCTTTGGACTGTCATTTTGATATTTATTTACTCTCCCTCTGCACTACCGTTTTGACTATCCTCTGCTGATGGTGTGTACTGCTAATTTTATTTCTACATTGATGTTCCTCTTAGCTGTCATTTTTCTTGTTGTATTGCATGTTTGCTCTCTTCTGCACTGTTGTCATGTTTTGCTTATTGTCATGTTTTACTTATTGCCATTTTGGTCTTTAATTTTTATGCTGGTGTTATGCGATTTATGCTTTCACCAAATTATATCAATCCATTAAGCCTAATAAAAACAACTGAATTTAGGCCAATTTTGCAGTCAAATTCATAATAAATAATATTGGATCTTAACTAATAAAATATGAATAATCATGCCCCAATGTGTAACTAAATGGACTAAGTTTTGGAGGATAAAAGATGTAATATTTTGCACTTATCATTAACCTATTGTATCTAATGAGAAGTTTGTTTAATCATTCAATATGAACTTGATTAGTGCATCTATATATAACTTAACATGTTTATGTTTGGGTGTAATTTTGGATTCATGAACTATAAAAAGTTGATAATAGTTATCTACTTTCTTTTAAGTTTAATCTATGGTGTTAATCATTTTGTTATATTCAAGTGAATTTCCTTTTAATTTGGCTATAATTCTTTACCTTTACTTATGAAAAGGGATATAATGGTCTAATTTGGTAATATAAGGTTGTTTTATGGTGGAAAGTTCATTGTAGAACCAAAGTTGAAATATGTTGATGGGTAAATAAGTTTTTTTCAATAAAGTAGACCTTAATTATGCTAGCTACAACTAAATATGTGAGACGGGAAAAGAGTTTGTATACTTTCAAGTGTATAAGGCTTATTACAGTGTACCCAACTTTAAATTTAGTGAGTTTTTAAGATTAACTGAATCAAATCAAAGTTGTTTAAGGCTCAATAACCTTATGAAAATTCACTAAATGATTGATGTTTATGTAACTCATTTGTTAGACACCCTAATCCTTGCACCTGGGATATTGCCTATAACTAGAAGAGAGGATGGAGATAGAGAGGGTGAAGAGGGAAGTTCTAGTATGAGGGTAAACTATGTTAATGATGAACATGTTAAGAAAGTTGGTGAAGAAGTTAGTGGAGTTGGTGAAAGAGACAGTTTAGGAGTTTGTGAAGGAGTTGACGAAGGAGTTAGTGAAGGAGTTGGTGAAAGAGTTGACAAAGGATTTGGTGTAAGAGTTGGTTAAGGAATTGATGTGGGATTTGATAGAGAGCTGGATGATCATGATAGAGATCAGGAAGAGGGTTTTATACAAGTTGGCATTCCTAATGACAACTAACTAGTTGAAATTGACTAAAACGATTATGGTACTTTTATTGATAGTGATGAATATCCAAGCGAAGAAGAGCCTGATGAACCATTGTGAAGACCTAGTACTAGTATTAGGAAAAATCCATCTGATGTGGCAACACACTGGGGATTAGGGATATAGTTTGGATTAGCTATAGAATTTAGAGATTCTGTTATAAATTACAAAGTACAAACATGATACAATGTCAAGTTTTAAAAAAGTGAAAGTAATAGGATCAGAGTTAGATGTATTGAGGGATTCCCATAAGAGTTATATGCTAGTTGTAACAAGAATGAATGGTGCTTCAAAGTGAAGACATACATTCTTGAGCATATTTTTTTTATTGCCAACAAAACTAGAATGGTTTTAGCTAAGTTCCTTATGAGAAATTTTAGGGAAAGAATAATGGAGAAGCCTCTTATCTTGACGACAAAATGGTTAAAGAATATATAGAAAAGCTTAATTTATTTGTCAACTCAAGTATGTATAGAGCATCAAAGAGGAGATTGAGAAAAGATTGGGTAAATGATTATAAGAATAAATATGTCAACTATAAGGATATGTACATGATTTGAGAATTAATAATCCAAGATCAACAGTAGAGTTTCAGTTGGGAAGAAATGAGAAAACTTGTATGTTGCATTTGTTCATAATTATATTTATACCTATCATTGACAACTATATTTATTCATTTATTCATACTTCTTTATCGTTTTTGTGTAGTTCAAAAGATTGTATATTTGTTTTGATGCCTTGAAAAGATGATGGAGGCATTTGAGGCCAATTTTTGGTATTGATGGTTGCTTTCTAAAGATAGAATTCCAAGGCCAACTATTGAGTGTAGTTGGGAGTGAAGGTGATGAAGGGATGTACTTATTAGCTTGGGCTATTATGGAGATAGAGAATACTGATTCTTAGACATGGTTTATGAATCTGCTAACTTCTGACTTGGAATTAGATAACGGTGAAAGGCTTACAATTGTATAAGATATGCAAAAGGTAATTTATTCTTCATATATTTATAGTTTATTGTTATACAAATTTTGTATTAACTTAAAATAACTTAATCTTTTATATTGTTATAGGGATTGATTAGGGCTATGTAAGAGATGTTACCATATGCCACTCATCGAATATGTGCTAGACATATATACCACAATTAGCATATAAATTAGAAAGGAAAGAATTTGCTGAAGTAGTTTTGGAATTGTGCATAGTTAACTTACATCAAAGATTTCAACAAGTAGCTAAAAAGATTGGATTAAATAAAACCTAGATATGTGTCAACATTGCTTGAATATCCTATGGAGAGGCGGGCAAGATGCTGCCAATCTTTTGAATCGAAGTGCTTGATTGTTGACCACAATATAAGTGAAACTTTTAATGGGTGGATCTTATCGTAAAAAATAGGCCAGTTATCAACATGCTTGAAACCATTATAATCATGGTGATGAAAAGGCATGCAAATAGGAGAGAATTTGTGCGTGCTTGGAAGTAAGATTTTACACCGAGGATTATGAAGTAATTAGAGAAGAATAAGAAAGACGCAATGCAATAGAGAAAAGTTTGTAATGATGATGGAGTAATAAAGTGTAAAATAGTGATATCAAGCATATTGTAAGGATCTGTAAACACCAATCATGTAGTTTTCGGGCATGAGATCTTTATAGATATCCTTGTAAGCATGCTATAAATGATGTTCATCATTCTAAATAAAGCGAAGAGACATTCGTAGCTGAATGCTATAACGAGTCCAACTTTCTCGCATTGTACGACCATTTGTTGCAACCTATTAAGGATGCAATTTTATAACCTCTGTTAATGCAGAAGTAATAAACCCACCACCTGAAAGAGTTACACTAGGAAAACTTAAAACAATTAAAAGGAGAGGAGTAAATGAGCCTAACAATTTGAAAAATCAAAACAAATTGACTCGAAAGGGTCAAGTACAAAAATTGGCAATTTTGGCCATAACACCAGAAAATGTAAGAATGAAAGCACAACTTAACCTGCCCAACAATCTCCATAAGTATAAAACATTCTTTGATTATTAAACCTTATTTTGATTACTACGTATTACTTCATATATCGAATGATATTTATGAAATTCTTTAATTATCAAACTCATAATGATATTTATTTCGTATTTATTAGGTCATCACTGAGGTCTCTTCATAAGTGATATGTTCTAATACGGTTGAATTTATTATCGTACCAAGTCAACATAACAATACTGTGAGTATATGAGCATTCATTATATTATTAATAACTTTCACAAATGAATGTTGTTAACAACATGTGTATTTGTAGGTTGCTAGCTCTTAATGTAGTAGTAAACAAAAGTATGGATAAGTTGTTCCATATTCATTTAAGTTTTCTTTTGAACCAAGAGGTCTAAGGTTCAAAGAACAACCTAACACCACTTCTCAACAGTTATAAACCTATGCAATTAGGAGGAGAGCATCATTGAATCAACCAATACACGATCAACCTTCTCAGTCAAGTGCAAATGAGAAAAGCAATGTGGTTGATTCCCAGCTTAAACATTAATGTTATCTATGTGTTGTTGGAACTTTAGTTATTAGATCCAATCACTTTTTTATATAGAAGGATAGATCCAATCACTTTTATATATGGATTGGATAGTTGTTGTGGTGTAATTATTTACTTATATACTACTCCAACTATTTATTGTGATATAATCACTTTTGTATATACTTGTTGATGATTTTTACAACTATTAATTAGGCATCATTAAGGCATATTCATGAATAACAAAGCAATAAAGACAAAGCATAATATATTACCACTTAGTTCAAATAAGGGTTTTTCATTAATCATAATTCAAGTTTTAAACAAAATACTACAATTTAGTTAAACTTGCTTACAACAAATCATATTATTACACTCACCATAAGCACAAAAAATCCTATTACGATAATCACTAAAATAAATTTCAACTCATTTTTCTCTATATTAAGAAAATAATGTCTTCTTTTGTTAGTTTTATTTTCTCCTCAATTTCTATGATTGTACGTGATTCAATTGTGGTTCATTGAGCCTCCTTCTTCAATATATCTGCTACTTTCTTTGATTTATGAATTACTTCAACAACCCTCTCACTAAATTTTTCATTGTACCACGTGAAAGAAAATTAACAATTAATAAGATAAACATTAAACATATATACAAACAATTTTACCTTACTAAAAAATAAACTTTTAGGATATTTGTGGCATCCATAAAGTCTCCTTCCTGAGTTATTATCACTCTATGAAGTTCTTTAGGTGGCTTTTAAACCACAATAACACACTATATAACCATCATTTGAATTTAATGATGTATTAGTTGAAGACATCACATCTATATATTTAGGTAGTCACTTCAAAATTATATTAAGGCAAGGGATTATAATCACTCCTTATAAAAGAAAAGAGCTAAAGTGTAAATAAATGTAAAAGTAGAATATCAACAAGGTCTAATAAAAGATACCTTTAACTTGTTCTTTAATAATCTTAGTTCTCTTATAAATAACTCCTCTTCAATTTGTATTCTTTAATCTATTATCAACAAGCAAATTACTAACCTATAGGTTATTTTCCTAGTTAATCCTTTCAATAACATAAATGCAAAGGTAGAATCTGAATATTAGAAAAAAAATTAGTAAGTAAATTTAAACCTGTTTGGTGGTAGGTATATACAAACAATCCTATAAGCATAACCAGAAGCACCCAAAGACAAGTAAATGAACATATTATCCATTTAATCATAGGTACCACAACATTATTCAAACCTTACATGAAAACCTCGTCATCGACAGTTTGAAGTCAAGAAAAAAAGGATATAAATTGTTTAGGTAATAGAGCAGATATAGATAAGATCGTATGCAAGTCAAGTTAAACAACGTTACATAGCTAGTAGAATGCATTTTGCTTGCTTTCATCATTAAAGAGATATAGAAAGCTCAAAATAGCAAATCGAAAGGCACACATTTCTCTAACATATCATCCTAATACTCTTGAGTTAACTATCTTCCTCCATATTCGAAGGCTTATAATTGTTCCAAACTTTCTTCAATAAGTCAGTGTACTAACCATACATAAAAAAAAAGTATTTGAACTCTGATAGGACCTAAGCATTATATAACTAATTCAGCTAGTATACATTGATAATAGAGTCTGAAATACAGTAGCTCAAATAAACTATAATAGCAATAAGATAAATGCAATAATACACAATATAGTATCCCCAAACCTATCTATTTGAGAGGCCAATACTCTTCCCAGCATATGGCTCAATCCTACAATGATTCTCCTTAGTTAATCTTTCATTTCCCTTAATCTTATTATTTTCTACAACCGTTTCTATACCTTACCCACTAATATCCAACAACATGTCACTTTCCCACTGATATAGAATCTTCAATTCGCTCTTACATAACCAACATAAATTCCCATAATCAATAAAGGAAGTAGATGCCTTGAAACTTTGAACAAGTACCTTAATAAGTAGGACACTCGAGAAAGATGATGTTTTTTTTCCACGTATGTGGGAGAAGACACAACGTGTAACATGATTAAAAGCGTGAGGAGGGATTTTTTCCCCTATTTTGTTTTCTAGAAATCTGAAAGAGGTGTGCTGGAGTTGATTGAACTTGTGATTGAATGTGCAGCTATAATCGGGCTTGTTGTTGCTGCGATTGAACTAGCAGAAGTGGGTGTGAGAATTTTGCAAAACTTTAACAAAGTGGGAGAGTTAAGGATTTAGTTATGCAAACGTTTGAAGATTTAGGGATTTTGAACAAAGGAAAAAAAAAAGTGAGTTTTGAAGTTTTGGGACTCTAACAAAATGCCACATCAACAAGTGTTGGGTCCCACTAATGTGCACAATTTTTTTTAAAAAGCCATGTTGTATATGACGTGACATTTAACTGATTGAGGGTTAACTCTGTTAGAGTTTTCATCCTCATAAGATCTATTTTGAATGTTTGGCAAACGTTGGAGTTCTAATTGAACACTCCAAAACATTTGAATTTAACTTGTATTATGATATAAACGTTAGGGTTTAAAATACACTTTTGGCTTAAAGATATATTGTGATGCTCATTTAACTTTTAAGGTCTTATAATATAAGTTAAGAGTTTATGATTTATATTAATCCCTTTTCATTGTCAATTTTATACACATGATTGAAGTCATATATTATATTATTAAATCCTTTTAATTTAGAGTGGATGTTTCTTATTCATGAAATATCAGGCATATGTTGGTTCAAAGATGCTCAATATATAACCTAAGTTCATTAGTCAACTCTAAAAATTCTTTTTTAAAACTCAAATTTTCCACTTGAAATAGATATTGTGACCATTTAAGCACTTTAAACTAATTTTATTTTATTTTTATTATTTAAAAACATTTATAATGTAAGCTTCTTACTCTTAATTATCATCTAGGTATTAAACTTAGACCCATCTTATATCTATTTATTACAAATACTAAAGGAGATTGCTTATACGAAAGGGCCAATTTCTTTTATGTTTGACATATTCTTTGATTCATATTCAAATATTTCTCATAAAGGAAATGTACTTTAGAATCAAGCATTACATAATGCTTATCACATAATAAACAATGAAATTAATATTATGCAGTGAGACATGACAATATAATGAGTGAACATGCATTTAGAAATATTTAATATTTATGTAATCCTAATGAGAGGGCGAGCCTTGAAGCAACTGGTAAGGTTACTCCTTTGTGACTAAAAGGTCACAGGTTCGAACCACGAATATAACCTCTTTGTAAAATGCAAAAGGAAAGATGCATACAATTGATGTTCCTCCCCCGACCTTCGCAAAGCAGGGATCCTTGTGCACTAAAGTTTTTATTGTTATTGTTGTTGTATGTAATCCTAATGACTTTACATGCCCAATATATGTACCTTTAAGAATTGGCTTTGCCATTATGTCTGCCACCGTATCATATGTAGATATCATCTTTATGTTCACTTCAGTTTATGCAGCTATGTCTTTTTTATAATTATATTTAGTATCAATATGCTTGGTTTTAAAATAAAATTTAAAATATCTGTTGCTTATCTATCACAGTGGATTAATACTAGACCAGTTTTGCTTTTAATGACTCCCAAACAAAATAAGAATTTTTTAACCAAACAGTTTTTTTTATTGCAACTGAAAATTCTATGAATTCATCTTCCATTGTAGATAAGGCAAGACAATATTATTTCTTATTTTTCAATGTTATTGTACTATTTTTTAGTAAGAAAAAATAAAAAGGTAGATTTTCTCTTATCTAAATTCCCTAGCTAATCTACATCTGTATAACCTTTGGTCATTACCAAGATATCACAATGCATAATCAACAATACCCTTTAAATTCTTCATTATCTCTGTACTTCTTTTCAACATGCTTGAGCTTTATTTGATCAATATCTGCTCATTATTCCAAAAAAGTAACATACACGTAGTCTTATACACATCATTGCATATATGAGACTTTCAATTGCACTAGAATAGGGAACTTTCTTTATCTTTTTCCTTTTATTTTTGTTTTGTTGGATAAAACTTTTTGATTGGTACCTTCACCTGTAACAATAAGATTATCAATTAAATTTCATATATAATCATTTAAAAATTTTCTAACTATATATTTCTTATGAAAGAGACAACGATCTTTTAAAATCTTTACTCTAAGAATATATGTAACTTTACTTATATATTTTGTTGGGACCCGATCTCGGAACCGAACCCCAACCGGAAAAGCGAAAAACAGAAACGAAAATGAAGTGGCGGAAAGCGAAAACGAACGAAAGCAAATTCGAAAGAACGGAACATGAGGCGAAAGTCAACGCATGCAAACGAAATGACAAAGTGAAAGTATCGAATCAAAACGAATCGAAACAAACGGTTCGAAACGAACTGAAACAAATTCCGACATCCGTAGCGTGTATCTACGAAAACTAAAATTAGCGTTGAAAACCTTAGACTACGCCAAACCGAAACCCTCATAAATTTTTTTTTTCATTCTAATTCCCAACTTATACAAATCAAAACCATTTGGAAACTTATTCTCAATCAAAACTCAATTCTTCTAAATCATACAATTCTTAATCA
>JAOQMQ010000194.1:22575410-22587288 GCA_027563845.1 Erythroxylum subrotundum
TGACATCACACCATCGTAATAGAAATGAAGATTATGTCAATATAGCAGCACTACATTATAAGGTTCCTCCAAATGTTGTGCAATGACGATGGCATTTGCTCAGGCACCTGGAAACTTGGATGCTTTAAATTACTGGGTGTATCACTGATTATTTTTTGTTGGAACTTAGGTTACACAAAAGGATTTTGCATCTATTTAGCGTCTAAAATTTTATGTCTGCGTCGTATAGAAAACTATAAATTATTTGTATGCATTTATTAAATTTTAACTTTTATAAATAGTGAGAACAAATCTTGAAGCAACTGCTAAAGTTATTCTTTTGTGATTGAGATATCATGAGTTCGAGTTACAGAAACACCATCTTTATAAAACGACGAGCCTTTTGAATATTTTATAAATGGTCAAATTTTCTTTTATCTTTTTATTATTACGTCAAATCCTTAAAGATTTATGGGTTGCTTGATTAATGGGTTTAGGGAGATATCAATAGGTAAAGAATAAAAAACTGCTTGATAATATATTATCATTGCATGAACAGTATTTTTATATCCGAGTTTGGGACATTACTTCATACCCCCAATTGTAAGAGGAATGAAAGTCATTTCAGTATTATGTGCAAATTTCACGGGCATGATAGATCGTTGTCACACCCATGAGAAGAGTATCATTTCACACCCGTGATACTTCTTTTTTTATAGTAATTAAATATATAAACCAAATTTTATTTCTTTTTCTAACAAAACAATATTATGATTAAACTGTATTTTGATGACATTATTTGGTTGATGATTTGTTGATGCAAGTAAATACTAGAGCATTATTTTCTTCAAGACCTATTAGAAAGAAAATATCACGGTATACTTAATTTTAAACATTCTATTATCATAAATGGGTGCATAAATTAAATATAATTAATTAAAATATATTAAATTTGATGTAAAACAAAATTTTAACAAATTTTTTAGTTCTCAAGATTTTTAACAAACCACTACTATCAATAATAATGGTAATAATAATCATTCATTCGTCCTAACTAGCCATCATAATTATAATGAATATATTAATTCTCATTTTTCACTGTATTCATTCTTATTCCTATTATTATTACCTCACGTGAATCAAACACCCTTAATATAACCTTGTAATCATTCTCTTTATTTTTTATGTGAAAAAGAACTTAAATTTAAATTTTTAAAGATGTATAATGAATAAATTCTCATATCTAATAACCCATTTGAGTAAAGTATTTAGGAAACTTAAAGATAAATAAATAATAGATAAAGCCTCTTCCGTTTTTTCTTACTTTATGCACTCTTGTAATCTTTTAACACATATGTTAAACTTAAAATCTCATATAACATTAGTTGATTGATCTCATGAAATGCATACTATTAAAGGCGTGGGAACATAGTCTTCAGGATAACATTGACTGCAAGGAGTTGAGATTCTCGATACGACTAGTGACTATTAGCATCACATGCGCTATCTTTTAGCCAACTTCAGTTTTCATTTGACTAATTCCTTTGTTTGATTTATTCTTTATAATTGTTGCTTTAATTAAGGGTTGTTACTAGTTTGTTAATATTGCTCCTAGAGTTAAGGAGTCTCTTTAGGATCATTATTGTATTTAACATTTGGTTTATCATTTAATAAAAGTTCAATTGATTTTCTAAACTCTTTATGGTATCAGAGCTAATATAGCTCTTACGAGTTTGATCATTTCCTTCCTTTCAATGCACAAATAGCCCTTACCACCTTCAATGGCTTCCACGACCTGGCTTACTCTTATCAATGCTAATAGTCCAAACACCAACAATCATATTGTGCAGTTTAACCCATCCTCACAATTGCCTATCAAAATACAAGGTAGTTCCAATTTCTCTACATGGAAGGCTCAATTAACATTCCTTCTCGAAGGTCACGAACTGGCTGGGCATCTTGATGGTTCTACACCTTGCCCCGAGAGGACAATTACTCGCGCCAACACAATTAAAATCCATATCACTTTTGGGTTCATCAAAACCACCTCATTCATCAAGCAATGATGGCCTCTGTTGATAACACCATTGCATCCATCGTGGTCGTTGCGTCTAATGCCAAGAAAGCATGTGACCTTCTTCATACCACTTATGCAAATAAAAGTCACACCCAAATTTACAGCTTGCGAGATCAACTCAGTCGCATCATAAAGGACGACAAGAGTATTTTTGAATATCTTCATCAAATCTGCACCATTGCTGATGAACTTGCTACTGCAGGTTCTCCTGTTGTTGTAGCTAAACTCACAGTTAAAATTCTCAATGGACCTGGTCCTAATTTTCAGGAAGTATCTACAGCAATTCGCAATCGTAGCATTCCAATTGAATATCCTAAACTCTATGAAAAGCTTCTTGACCATGAAATTTTTCTTAAATATCAAGAACGACAACATTCATCTCTAATAACGACTGTTGTAGCCAACAGAGCCAACAACAATCAAAATACTCGATGCTCCATCAACAACAGCAATAACAACTCTCCGACATGGCGTCCTAATAATAGGTACAATCAACAACCACAATTGCACTAACATAACAATAACACCTACAACAATCGTGTTTAATGTCAGTTATGCAATCGCCCTAGTCATATTGCCTTAGTATGCCGCTCCAAATCTCATAATCACCTTGAGGGCAAAGCATACTTTGTCACTGGGCTTTAGTCATCTGCAAACCCATAGGTTCTAGACACGAGTGTCACACATAACATTACCACTAAGCCGTATAATATGCCTGCGTACCACAGTATGGAGGAAGTGACAATAGGATATGGTAACAAAATACCAATTACGCACATTGGTTCAACTTCACTATATGCATCTAACTTTGTTTTTCATTTGTCTAATACTCTGTGTGCTCCTCAAATCAAACACAATTTAATTTAGTTTCTAACTTTTGTAAGGATAATCTAACCTCTGTGGAATTTTTTCCCTTTGATTTTCTTATCAAGGGTCTCGCAACATAGACACCCCTGATGCACGGCTAAAAAAGAAATGGGTTGTATGAGTGGCCAACTATCTGTTCATCACTTTCTCCTTAAACTTACACAGTCTCCACAACGATCTCTATTGAAACTTGGCACCGCAAGCTTGGATCTCCTCATGCTAGAATTTTAAAATCTATTTTGCAAAATTTTACTGTTCCTATTTTAGTACCAAACAATTTAACATTTTTTAATTCTTATTTATCCAATAAATCTCATCAGCAGCCAATTTCTCACCTTACTTTGTCAAGTTCCAAAAATCTTCAAACCATTTTTAGTGATTTATGGGGACCATCTCCTGTTATTTCACTTGACAAAAAATTATACTATTGCATATTTGTTGATCAATACATAAAATACACATAGATCTGCACTCTACAAAACAAGAGTGAAGTTAAAAACAAATTTTTAATATTTTCTTCCTCTCATGGAAAAACATTTCAATTCCAAAATATTGTCCTTCTACACTGATGGGGATGGTGAGTTTCATAGTCTTAGTTCATACCTTAGTTCCAATAGCGTCGAACACCTCGTTACTCCTCCATACACTCCACAACGAGTTGCTCTTGCTGAACGACACTACCGTCACATAATCAAAACTGCACGCACATTACTTTATCAAGTCTCTTTGCCATTTAATCTTTGGACTTTTGCTTGTCACCATGTCGTATACCTCATTAATCGCCTACCCACATCCACCTTAAACAATCATTCACCTTATGAAATGTTATTCCATGCCAAACCAATTACAAATCATTAAAAGTCTTCAGCTGCTTATGCTATCCATGGCTCAAATCGTATTCTCAACACAAACTTCATCCAAGATCCACACCATGTATCTACTTAGACTTTTCTCTCGCTCACCACTGTCATCAATGTTTTGATCCAATTAAATCTAAAATTTATTTGTCTCGTGATGTGATTTTTGTGAAAAATGAATTTCCATTAAAAACAATATTTACTAATATTTCTGCTTCTTTTAAACAGCTAGCATAGGATGACTTGTCTCAACTTTAGCTCACCTCAAGCCCACCAACAATCACCTACACCATGTCTCAACTTTAGCTCACCTCAAGCCCACCAACAATCACCTACACCACCCAACCTAATTTCATATTTTCCTAATCTCATTCCTATAGCTAACTCAATTTTCGATACAGATTTGGTCACTAATTCAACCCACAACCACTTATGTCGTACACTAATAGATTCTACACAACCCTCACCTCCTTCCACTACTACTCCACTTGCTACATCAGAACCACTCCTTCTATTTTCTTCAACTCATTAACCCGACACATTGTTACCTGTTCTCAAAGTAACATCTTCAAACTGAAACCCATTTTTGATTATGTGGCTAAAGTTCAATCTGACATTACTCCACAAACCTTCATCCAAGCTAACAAATTACAAGAGTGGAAACAAGCTATGAAAACAGAGTTTGATGCATTGATGAAAAACCAAGCGTGGTTCCTCCTAACCCCTCCAAAATGTTGTCTCTTGTCGATGTTGTACAGGATTAAAAGAAAACCAGATAGCTCTATTAACCGCTATAAGGCTCGGCTTGTTGCAAAAGGATTTACACAACATTCAGGGATTGATTATCATTCAAAATTTAGTTATATTGTTAAGCCAACACCGATTAGAGTGGTTCTATCTCTTGTTGTTCAATTCCAATGGCCAATTTGGCAGCTTGATGTCAACAACGTTTTCTTTCAAGGCTGTCTTGACGAAAAGGCATACATGACTCAATCACCAGGTTTTAAAGATCCATCATATCCTTCTCATATTTGTCAGCTCAAAAGGGCCATTTATGATTTAAAGCAGCCCCTGTGCCTAGTACAATGAACTTAAAGCATATCTTCTCTCCATGGGATTTTTTACATCTAAGTCCGATAGCTCTTTATTCATCATGAAGGATTTTGTTATTAGTATTTATCGTTTAGTTTACGTTGATGGCATCATCGTAACTAGCAGCCGTACTACAGTGGTCCAACAAGTCATTTTGTCCCTTGCCACTCGTTTCTCTATTAAAGATCTTGGTCACTTACATCATTTTCTTGGTGTTGAAGTGTTAAGGCATTCAGATTACCTCTTCCTATCTCAAACTCGATATATTGCTGATATTCTTCAAGCGAAAAATATGTCCAATTGTAAATCAGCCAAGACATCCATGAGCTCCTCGTAAATGTATCGTGTTCTTAATGGTTATCCACTTGCAGATGCCACAAAGTATAGACAAGTTGTTGGCAAACTTCAATACTTGAGTTTCACAAGTTCGAATATTTCATATTCAGTGAACAAACTGACACAATTTGTGCATTCTCCTTCTCAACTACATTGGAAAGCAGTTAAACGGGTTCTCAGGTATCTCAAGGGCACTATGACTCATGATCTCTGTTTAAGGAAATGTAATGCCATGAATCTAGTCATGTACTCTGATGTATTAGGCAGGCGATGTAAACGATCACATCTCTACTACTGGTTATTTGCAATATCTCAGCTTAAGTCCTATAAGTTGGTCGTCAAAGAAACAAACAACAATTGCACGATCATCCACTAAGGCAGAGTATTGAGCTGTAGCAAGTGCACTAGCTGAAACAAGTTGGGTTAAAAACCTTCTCTTTGAGCTTGGCGTTATTCTTCCAACGTCCCCTATCATCTATTCTGATAACATCGGAGTTATATACCCCTGTGAAAATCCAATTTTTCATAGTCGCATGAAGCACATCGTTGTTGATTTCCAATATGTCCGAGATCAAGTTCATCGCAAGCTTATTACTGTTGCACACATCCATGCTGCTGATCAACTTGTGGACTCACTGACCAAAGCTTTATTCAAGCCTGCCTTTGATTGTCATCTTCCCAAGTTAGATTGTCCCTCTCCGTCTAACTTGAGGGGGGTGTATTAGCATATCACATGTGCTATCTTTTAGCTGACTAATTCCTTTGTTTGATTTATTCTTTATAGTTGTTGCTTTAATTAAGGGTTGTTACTAGTTTGTTAATATTGCTCCTAGAGTTAAGGTGTTTCTTTAGGATCATTATTGTATTTAACATTTGGTTTATCATAAAGTCTTCAAGCAAAATATTGTTGTCAAAGCCGTATAAATCACTCTTCCTGCTCATTTCTTTTTCACTTCTCTTTTTAATTATTTATTTCCCATCAAACTCATCGTATGTCCCAGACCGCATTAGAATGAAATATAAATATGATTTTTCAATTTTCTAAGATGTAAGGAGTAGTAAAAAAATTGATCAGTACATTTTTAATATTGTAATTCTGTCTTCTTTAAATTCCATTTTGTTTTTCCTATTTCTTGGTGAAGGCGAGGAAGGCACTAGTTTGCAAGTACTGACGTTTTACATGAAGACCCTGTACAAGCTGGTTTAAAGGAGTTTCGGACTCAATTTGTCACATACCACTGGTTATTTTAGAGCGCAACACGGCAGGTGATTTTACACCGACTCAATGGCCACTTACGCAACTTCCCAATAGCAATCCAAATGTAAGAAATTAAGTCTATCTGAATTTTGCCCGTACACACAAGAGAAGGAACAAAACATAAACCCCATAAACATCATACAGCGATATCCTGACGGATGTGCCTGAGCAGCACCGGAATCACGATATCTGGCGAGCTCAACTGAGGCAGGTGGCCGTCCGATGACATGACTTCCACGATTGACTCACCACCGAGGTTTTCATGTAAGTACTCGGACACGACCACCGGCACAGCCAAGTCCTTCATGCTTTGTATTATGTGACAAGGAACCGAGACCAATTGCAGGATTTGCCTCATGTCACTTTGGAATATTGTCTGTGCCACACTAAGAGCTATATCAGGCCTCATGTTGAAAAGGGTCCGGCTGAATTCTTGCACTGCCACACTGTCCATGTCACCGCCAACGGCTAGTGGTGCGAACCCGGCGCACCAGGCTTTATAATTGGATTGCATGGCTTCGAATAGCTGGTCTAGATCCTCTTGCTCAAATCCTCCATAGTAATCCACATCATTCAAGTACCTAGATCAAACAGGACTAACGGGTTAATGGCTAATTCCCTGATGCATTAGCAGCATTAAATCATAGAGAAGATATCAAATACTAAAGCAATTGAACAGACTTCATTAATCACTCACTATATTCAATCATCGCTTTCATGTGTAAGAAAGGTCATGACTTTGGATTGAAATGATTAGCAGAAAAGAAAAATATTACCGGACAAAAAGGTCGTCATGGTGACTTTGTTAGACGGCAACTTCAAGAAACGAAATCATGGTTCACTTTTTACCTTGGGGAAGCCGAAACCATGACGAGTTTAGAGAAGAGATCAGGGCGACTGATGGAGGCAAGAGCACCAATCATGGCAGAAACTGAGTGGCCAACGTATATACAAGACTCCACTTGCAGTTCCTCAAGGATTGCAAGCAAGTCATAGGAGTAGCCTTCAATTGTGGAGTACCTGTTGAAATCGAAGTAGTCTGGATTTGTCGTGCCAGCTCCCATATTATCGTACAAAATAACCTTGTAATCCCCAAGGAGGTGAGGTACAAGGTGTTTCCAGACAGATTGGTCTGTGCCAAATCCATGAGCTAGAACTATGACTTGTCTTCCAGCGCCCAGGATCTTGACATTGTGAGCTTCTTCTACAACACCCATCTTTTGCCTTTTTCTACTTCTTGTTAGAGTCAGTGGATTTTACCTAGACTTCTTAGGTTCGTGCCAGGAGGTGAGAACTCTTTGCTTTTGGTGGAAAGACAATAAGGTCGGGGGCTTAATAAGGACCTCATCTGTTGATTTTTTTTTTTTTCCCCCATTATATTATTAGTTTTTAAATAAGTAAGGTTAGTGTTCATTATTTCTTATCTCGTCACCATATTGTATTCGTTCACATCACAGGGCTCTCCAGGATCTGGCCTTCGATGACATCAATTTTGGTATGATGGAGTGGAGAATTTGGGAGTATGTAATGTGCCGAACGCGAATTTAATGCCAGAATTAAAAATGTGGACCAACACACAGTAAAGGATCACCACTAGCTCACATGGGGGCATCTTCCACTATTGTCTATATATCTTCCTAGAATCGAGTAACCAGAGGAGGAAAACTGTGGTATTCGGTAAAAAAAAAAAAAAAAGAGATGTTCTTCAATTTTAACCTGTTATTTTCTATATAATGAGTTTGTATAATTTGATTTTCACAACAAAGTTATTAAGTAAATCTCCAGTGAGAAAAAAAGACAATGCATTTGGTTATTTAGTTTAAGGTTTTTCCATTCACAGCGTACTCCGAATATTACCGGAGAAATTATGCCTGGCAATGTTATGGCTGCTTAAAAACAGGTTTGGCCACTAACCCACCAGCTAATCGCATCAACTACTTTTAAGTTAAACAGCCTTGACGAGTTCCTGAATCCTGTACTGGATTGATGTGGGTTGGACAGAAGTGGCCACATTAACACATTTCACACCTGTGGTCTTTGATTGGCAAGATTAAAGCAAAGAGGAAAGTGGATCCACTGAAAATGACCCCAGAAAGCCAGAAGATGGCCTTGGAAGGTTGTGAATTGCTCTACCAACTAAGCTCTAAGCATAATCAAAAACTATCTTTGGAGATCCACGCCAACATTCACTCCAAACAGGACATGACATACCACACTTTAATTTGCATATAAAATTTTGGACACACCAACTAATAATGTGGATACGTACGCCCATCGCTTTTGGCTGCTGTATGAACCTATATAATTGTTTATTATAATATAATCAATCAATCTAACCAAGATTCTTTTGAGATGGAAAATTCAGGCTCTCTTTCTTTTTCTGAGGTTGCAATTATGACAAATATGATATTGCATCGTTATTTTTTAATTTAAAAAACTCTTAATCAAGTTGCTCTAGAGTGTTCTCTAATTAAATTTCTACATTTTTGTTTGTTTGTGCACTCTGTAAATTAAAAAACTCAACCGATTCGACTGTTTCAAACACTAAAATCTTAAAGTGTTTCACTTTTCGGTTCAGTTTTTAAATCTTTGGTTCGATTTATTTTAATTCTCAATTTATTAATTAGTTGGTCAATTTTTATAAATTAATAAGTTTTTATAAACTAAAAAAAATTCATTAATTTTCATTACCAATCTATTTTTAATTAAATTTCAAATTCTTTAATGGACAGGCCAATCACATTTCAAATTTTTTTATTTTTATTCAATCTTTAGCTGATTTTATAGCGATCTAATACTGGTTAAACTTCCATTCTGTTTGATCAGGTTTTTTAAATGTTGGTAAATATTGACCTTTTAACTTCCAAAGTAGCTGTTTTAAGGAGATCAAAAACTCGAACCCAAGACCTGCAGTGTAGAAAACATTTGGAAACTCACCTCCATTTCTGTATTAGGGACTTTAAAACGGTACTACAAAATTTGAGTTCCACAACACTTGTAATTGAGGAGGCGGCTTTTGATCTGCTGACATTATGATTCTTTTCACAGAGAATTGAAAACGAAAGATGTAAGAGATGAAGGGAAAACAGCTTTTTCTTTTTCCTTTTTCTGTTTTTATTGATCCTGAGTCATGTATGAAGAACTAATTAATGAACAATTGTGGATTGAGGATAACTGTATACACGACACCTACATTAATGGAATAAAGAAACTGCTAAGGTCCAACCCCCCAAAGACATCAATGTTAGTCTGCAAAAGTAGGGCAAAGAAGAGAAGGCTAGTTGTTAGATGGAAATGTATTATTTATGCAACAAGATTGGTCCCAGAGAACCCCTATCCCCTAAACGTGACACGCCTTGCACTAGTTGATTACCTGAATACGACAATACGGAGGTTGGAAATTGTGAAGAGGAATCCGAAACTTGGATCTTTGACAAAGTCTTACAGAAAAAGCCTAAACAAACCCTGGAAAGTAAAGAAAGGGGAAAATAGCAATAGTGATACCGGTACTCGACGGATGGACTTTTCCTGAGAGCCGAAGACTGCTTATGGTGTAGAGAAGAATAAGTTAAGCAACAATATTTTTGGACCAATGATCTTCTCCCGGATTAACGCAAATCAACCCTAAATTACGGAATATCATAAAAGAAATCATTCCTTAATTTGTTAATTGAGATGTCTATTTTTAAAAGAATTATAAAATAAAATATCTATTAATATTCTTTTGACTAAAGAGTTAATTATTGAAAAATTATCACTGTAAATTTTTATGAGGGTGAATTTTTTTTCCAAGTATGTTTGGTATAGGGTGAATTTAATGATTTTTTTTCATTGTTTCTTCTTAAATTTTGATTTTTTTTTTTGTTTCTCACGAAATATCCTAGGTTAAATAAGTTATGATCATCTTTTGGTTTCTTAGTTTTAGACCTTCATGGAGAGTTTTTTCTTGGATCTTTTTTCAGTAAGATTATCCTTTCTATTTTCTTTCAGAAATGGTTTAACTTTCCTTGTTTAATTAAATCATTGGTCATTTTTCTAAATTTTACAGTCATTGGACTGTGTCTAGAGTCATAGTAAAAAACAATATTATATAGTTTTTTTTTTTCTTTTGGTAGAGTTGGTAGTCATTTGTTTTGTTTTAATGCTAAGTCATTCTCCAAGACATAATCAACTACTATATTTAATGATGTGTTAAATTTAAGATCTTCCAAAGTATTCACTTTATTATCAACCTTAGCTTGATCAGTTTGTGATTTTTTATTTGTTAGACTTATTACATTTTGTTTAGTGTCTTTCATATTTAAATAATATTGTTATCAGTAATTTGTATCTCCTTGAAATTTTTTCTTTTCAAAAAGTTAAAGTTGAAATTTTATTAAGGATCAAAACTGATTGTAAGAGATACAAACTTGCTATGAAACCAATCATCGACATAACCTTACGAAGGGGAAGTCTAGTACAATGGTCCTTGTTTAATGAAAAAGCTCAATTTCTGGTGGTTTAAGTCTAGGACAATGGTCCTTGTTCAATAAAAGAGCTCAATTTTTGGTGGTTACCTTCTATTTAGAGTTGCTTCCACATTTCTAGTTAACTTTATGCCCTTACGTCCTCCATTTGCGTGGATTGGATATTGGTAATTGTATAATAAGAATATCCTTGATTTACTAAAGTATAGTGGTTATTAGATCGAGGTTGCTCCTTTTTCTCTTTTTTCTAAAATTCTCTTGTTTCTCTCTACCAAATATCATATACTAAGATGTATAGTGTTATCTTAAACAATGTCCAACACCATTGTACAATATTGGACTAGTCTTTGCTCATGATGCTTTTGTTGCATAGATTTGTGGCAGTGTGCCAAATCTTTTATGTTGTGCTACATTGGAAGAATTAGTGAGCCAGTGATTCATTATCCCTTTTGCATAAAGTTTTCCTTTAAGTGCAAGATAAGATGAAAGATGCCTTCGGCTATGCTCTTGGGAACCATACTAGTTGGTACCAAGGGATTTTTGACATTTGCATTCGAAGGTTGTCTCTATAAAATAAGTTAGTAAATTTCCCAGAGTGACTTAGACACCAATGAATGTAGTCATCTTGAGGCTTAAGGCTGAAAGCTCCGTAGGATGGTAGGATTGTATTGCTTCTTTTACAGTAGCTTCATCACGTATTGCATTTTTTAAAGTTTAAAGAGATGGTATTTCATTAAGGCCTAGTGGTGTCCATGGGATGGCAATGGGTAGGGTTCGATTGGAGTTTTACTCTACCCATATCCATATCCATTTTTTATAACTCAACTCATATCCATATCTATATCCATCGGTTTTTACGATTTACTACTCATATTCAAATCCATTGGGTTGTTCGAATTTTTGGATATCCATCGGGTTGTATAGCACATAAAAATATAACTTCTAA
>JAOQMQ010000194.1:22587388-22601721 GCA_027563845.1 Erythroxylum subrotundum
ACATTTTTCACAATTTAGAACTGAAACAAAGATTGAAATAACCAAAGCTTCAAATTGTCTTTGCGTGAACTCCACAATATTCAAAACTCCATCTTCATATTATTTGCATTATTATCATTCTATAATGTGAGTACTGAGGAGTAAAGTGGAGATTTTAAAGTTGTTTATTCTCATAAAATATTAATATTATATTATATTTAACCATAAATATTCAAGAAAAATAGAAAAATAGAGTTAATAAAAACGGGTAGGATATGGGTATCCATGATTCGGGTTATCACTAGATTCATATCTAAATCCATATCCATATCCATTTTTCAACATCCATTTAAAATCCATTTAAAATCTATTTTTTAGTCTCCATATCTATTTTTTTGGATCGGGTAGTGCGGATATTAATCGGGTTGAAAACCCACTGCCATTCCTATCCATGAGTCATATCAGAAGGAAATTGTAGCTTCATCCCTAGTCCATACATAATACACCTTTTAACTTTGTCCCTTAACTCAAGGATGTGGATCATGGTCCACAAGGAGCTTGATTTACCTTTTAAACACCAAAATTTGCTTCTCTTGATATAGAATGCATAGATCCACCTGACCTAAAGTGATTTTTTATCATTAAAAACTCTCCATATTCTTTCAATGAATTAAACCTGGCTGGTTAACTTGATTGAATAAATTCCCAATCCCCTTTACATTCTTTGGAAAACATGTTATTCCACTTTACTTTGGCTATTATCTTATCTTTAGAGTTTCCTAACTAGATAAATTTCCTTAAAAGTTGTTCGATGGTCTTGGCATGTTCTCTGGAAACCAAATGTGGGAGCTCCAATATATATGCAATTTGTTCAAAATAAAATTGCAAACCTGTACCCTTTTAGCTATGGATAATTTGTGATTGCATCATTTTGATATTCTTCTTTAGATCTTTTCTATAATAGTTTTAAAATCACCGTATGAAGGTCTTTTTATGGAGATAGGAATTCCAAGATAAAAAATTTGAGGGCTAGAGCCTTTAATACCCGTTAAGCTTTCTAGGCTATTAGTGATAGTTCTAACACTTATAGAGAGGAATAACTAGTTCTTTTGCTTATTGATTTCTAAACTTGATAAGTGTTTGAATTTTTTTAGAGCCTCCAGCAGTGTGCTCACTGAGATTAGATCAACTTTGGAGAAATGAATTAAATCATCTATAATGGATAAGCTTAAAAGCTTCAAAGATTTGTATTTCAAATGAAATTTGAACCTCCTATTCTTTAATATTCCTTTATTGATAAGTCTAATGAGAAATTTAGGATAAGGGGTTTCCTTTTCTCATTCCCCTTGCACTTTGGAAGAGCTTAGCAGGACTTCCATTTATTAGTACCCTTTATGAAGTTCCAGTTATACATTATATAGTCCATTGGAAAAATTTTGCTAAAAATCCAAAAGCATTCAAATTGTTAAAAAGAAAGTCCCAATCTAGGGAGTCAACGGTATTTATGAAGTCCATTTTAATTGCTTAATTTTTTATTAAAGACTTTCTATTGTGATTCTTTGGGAGTTTTTGCATAACGAGAATGCTATCTCACATTGCTCTTTCTTTTATGAATGTCCCTTATGAAATTTTAGTGAGCTTTGTAAAATGTTTTTCAATTTGCTTGCAAGCATGCTAGAAACGATTTTATAGATGATGTTGTAACACAAAATTAGCCTAAAGACTCTCATTAAACTTGGGGAAGTAGATTTTGGGATTAAGAAAATGTAGTTTTTTATTTCTTCAAAAGCTTGCCTAAGTTGAAGAATTTCATGACAACATCATCGATCATATCTTTGGTATGGTTCCAGGTTTGTTGAAAAAAAGAATGCATTTAGGTCATCTAATCCTAGAGCCTTAAAGGGATTCATTTTAAAGAGAGACTGTTTAATTTTTTAGGCTGAGCAAGGCTTAATTAAAGAATTAGCATCCTGTATTGAAATTGGGTTAGCAATTAAAGATTTTAGAAATGAGATAGAGGATGAAGCAACAAATTTAGTTCCCAATGTATTAGAAAAATAGGATAGATTCATTCTTAATTTTAGCTTCTGAGTTTAACTAAGTCTTGTTTTTGTCAATTAAAGTTGAAATCATGTTTGTATTTCTTCTAGATAGTAAGGACTTGTGGAAAAAACTTGACTTCTTGTCTCCATCATTGAGCCAAGTGATTCTCAATCTTTAATGGATCAAAGGTAGATGATGCTTAAATGTTGAGCTATAAGCCCTCATAGCCAAATTCTCATCCTCTAACAAATTTATATCTATGAAAAAGTAAGGAAGATTGAATCCTCTCTAGTTTTCCTTAGCCTTTTTCAAGGCTTTAAAAGTGTTGGAACACTAGTTTTTTTTGCAGGATTTTGAGCTTAGTTTGATGTGATGAAGCTTCTCCATGCAGATATATTGCTTGTGGCCTTGGACTTTATGACTTAGCCCTTTAATGATTGTAACCTCAACTTCCACCTTTATTATAATGTTGTTAGATAAATAGAGAACTCCTTTGAGAATTGAAAAGGTTCTGAATAGTGATAAGAGCATGATTCGAAAGAAGTGTATTATTAAAACATGCTAAGTTATTAGGAGCGAATTTGACCATTTTTCATTCATTAAGGCTTGATCCAATTTTTTCTTGATAAACCTCTCTCTTGTTTTTTATTGTGTAGAACAATACTTTCATTTTTAGATTAGCAACTTAGATATGACTTGTGTAATTTTTTGAAATCTTCATTATAGTACTTCAACCTAAAATTTCCTTTAGTTTTTATAGGATGGATTAAGCTATTGAAATCTCCAATTATTATTTGAGGTTCTTTGATTGAATCCCCTATTTTCTTCAGTTTGATCCATGGAGGAATGCACTGGAAGGAATAGTTAAAAGCATAAACAAATGTTATAAAGAGACTAACTTTTCATCTTTCAATTTGATTTAGAGATAAATCAGTTGCTCCTCTTATTATTATTGTATTATTTTTGCATTTTATGGATCAACTACTCCTAAAATCCTCCCATTTCAGGTGTTGTTGATGATTTCTGTTTCCTTTTAGAGCTTCTAGTAACTCTATGAATGAAGTCCTTCTTCTACATTGTCTTTGAGACTTTCCTCAGGAGTGCTAGGTATCCTATTAATGGATAAAGGAGCTTCATTTTGACTTGAAACCCGATTTATCACTTCCTTTTCTTTAGGTATTTGTTCAATGTTTTGAGGGTCCATGGAGTGTTGGATCTTAGGATCATAATCATTTTGAGTACTAAAGTCTACTAATATATTAAAATAAGTTGAAGGTTGAAATTTTATGACTTCTGGGACTTCTTATGGGATCATTTTTTTCTTTGTGAGTTACCTTTTTTATCTAGGTGTTTAGTTTTTTTCATTTTGTCCTATTATTTAAGTGAGCTCTTCATGACTTCTAGTTAAAATCTTTTCCCCGATAACTACTAGATTTGTTTATATTCAGCTCCATTTAAAGATTGTTGAACCATAAGATTAAGAAATGTATATTTCACACACATCCGTTTCAACTAGTATTTTGGTTTTTCTATTTGAACTGTATGAGATGAAATTCTCATATACGGTTCGTAGAGGGGGAGTCCCTTTAGTTTACCTATCTCAATAAAGTCTATGATTGGTTAAAAAGAGTACACCTTCGAATAGATTATTATCCTTATCCAATACCATAAGAGAGATCTTATCCTAAAGTTTTATGTTGCTTTCAACCAAAATGCAGATGCGAGTGTAGTTGATCCTTTTCATTTGAGTTATAAGTTTAACTAAGCACAGTGGCTTTCTAATATAGCTTACAATATAGCTTAGCCCTGAGGTAGTCCAGTATTCAAGTAGCATGTAATGGATGTTTACCCAAATTACGATCTAGTTTTGTTTAATGCTATAGAGGTGGAGTTCTAGCTTCCACACTTAAAGAAAAATAGGTTTAAAATTGAAATGTCAAGATCCATTTCTGAAGACCTTTTAACAATACTTCAACTAAGCTAAAAGCTTTCCATTTGTGGTTTTCCCATACATTAATAGCTTGGAAGGAAGGTCTTTTATGTATGAAGTAGATTAACAAGGTAGATCCTCCTTGAAAATTTATGACCGTTTCTTCTGCATAAATTTTCATAAGGGTTAATAAGGTCTTAACTGATTTTGAAAGGATGTTATTGTCAACCTTGTGCCAAGATTTGTTAATTGGGTCCCTTCAAAATTGAAGCATTATAAATCATTCTTAAAACTTTCCTTTTACTTTCGAGCTCTAATTATTAAACAAGCATTCTTTTGGCATACATTTATTACTAACAAAATATAATCTAAACTTGATAGTTCTTTTTTTTTTTTGAAGAGCAATCTAAACTTGATAGTTAATTGTCAAAAAGCGGCAATTGATATTAGAGGTAGTGTCAAAATTATAAACGAGTTGCATTAGTTAAAACAAAAGAGAATATTTAACATTTGAATGCATCAGACACACTATGTAAGTTTATAAGTTCCCTATATCTATGAACATAATCAACTAAATCGTGCATTCCGTCATACGTGTCTATGATTAACATATTAAATATGATTGGTAATTATGATGTCAAGACATTAAGGATTAAAGGACTATTAGTTATCAAGTTAACCCCCAAAATGTCATGTTCTGAAGTTATCGGCTATAAGGGTATCAATTATGTTCCTTCTAATAAATGGTGTAGGTTATGGATATGCTGTCATTCTTGTATCTGTTACCTTTCTTATATTAAATAATTGACTTATTGTCACAATATTTTGATTATAGCATTTAGTTCTCAAATTATTTGTTAAGTCAATTTTACGAGTTGTTATTTTAGGTATCTATTATTCTTTCTCTAAATAAGATATCTTACCTAGTTTAAAGTTTTATTAAATGGACTTATTTAAATTTTTGACAAAAAAATCTCTTTGAAGTAAATTGAATTTGATGTAAGTTTGGTGTAAGCTTGTTAAATCTTACAAAAATAAGTACTAAATTACTATTAGGTAAAGATAATCTGACAATCAAATTAAGAAAAAAAGGTACTAAGTATGCAAACTATTCTTTGAATAAATTTATGAAAGTAGTAGTATCCACCTACCTTAAGGTGACTCTCTTTAATAAACATTCTTTTGAAAGATAAAGTTAAACTCAAATTCAACTCAATCCAAAAAAATTATTAATCTTTAGTTATGATTTTATTTCAATATGTAAATATGTCACATCATGATCTTATCTTTACCATTAATTTGAATTTTAATATCATTGAAGCTCATAAACAATAATTATATAATTGAGCCTAATACTCAATGACTTTGAAAAAGAAAATGAGTTTTTTCTAAGCAAATAATTATTAGTTATAACATGAACTTTAATTATGGACCCAAGATCAACCATGAACTTATGCTTGTATTAACAGAGAAAATGCAAAAAATACCTATTTTGCTTTTTAATACATGAAAAGAAGCTATTGAACTACTTGAACAAGCTCCTTATACTTTTGACCAGCCTTTATGAAAGTTGTATATGTTTATGTCATTAAAACATTTGATCCAAAGATAAGAAAAGTCTATCATTTCATCCCGTAAGGCTTTTGATACTGAAAAATATCAAATGCATATATCCTACGCGACACAAATCCAATACAATCATGCATATCTAATACTTCACTAACATGAATGAGAAAATGGAGTGTGGAAAATTGTGATGATCCTTATATGATCTTAACTGTATCATCTTTCCATTTATCGGTCCCAATTTCTCTGAATTTTACGCTAAATCGCATATTAGAAGTTTGTTTTCTCTCACTAAATGCAAAACTACGTTAGAGAAAACTCTTATGGGACTAAATACTTATATCCCCTATGTCATATCAAATCAATAGATTTATGTATGTGTCTGAATGTGTCCTAAAGAT
Source organism: Erythroxylum subrotundum (assembly GCA_027563845.1). Taxonomy (NCBI): domain Eukaryota; kingdom Viridiplantae; phylum Streptophyta; class Magnoliopsida; order Malpighiales; family Erythroxylaceae; genus Erythroxylum; species Erythroxylum subrotundum. The sequence continues at coordinate 22,593,308 of JAOQMQ010000194.1, forward strand.
ATAGACTCGAGGTCAATCGATATATATATGCCCAATGACCTTTAAAATGCTTAAAATCGACACAAATCTTAAGACTTTCACCTTTATTATGACAATGTATAAGAAACAGTATGATTGAGAACAAAATGATGATCATCAATATATATAAAAATATACTATCACAATAAATGAAATGTGTACAAATATATCAAGTGCAAATACAATAATCCTTAACTAATAATGTCTAAGGACTTCAGTAAACTCATACTATATAGATGCCTCTGAAAAATAATTGGGTGAAGTCTTTTAGTTAAAAGATCAACAAGCATGCAATCAGTCTCTAAATGCTCCACCTCAATGTTACCTTTCTGTATTAACTCCTTTATGGTCAAATACTTAACCTCCAAATGCTTATACCCTATGATATTCTTATTGTTATTATTGAACAATATATCATAAAGATTATCACAATATAACCAAATGGAAGATTATCACAATATAACCAAATGGGTCGAGCAACTGAATCAACCACAGATAACTCAAAATCAAGTTCTTAAGCCAAAACCACCTGTGAAACAGTCTCATAGCATGTCATAAACTCTGCATACATAGTCAAGGAAGTTACTAGTATTTGTTTGACACTTTTCCATGATACAACACCATTTGTTAATATATAAATGTACCCTTATATGGACTTTCTATCATTTAAGTGCATAGAAAATTTTGAATATATAAAACCTATAAGGTCTAAACTGTTGCCTTTCCCGAATATCAATATATAATCCTTAGTTTCCTTTAGATATCTCAAATCTCGTTTGACTGTATTCTAGTGGTCTACTCCTAAGTCAGCAAAATACTGACCTAGCAGTATAACATCAAATGCAATTTCTGGTCTAGTGCACACTTGAACATACAGCAGGCTACCAACTACACTAGAATAAGGTACATTCTTCATATCCACTCTCTCTTTGTATCCATCTGATATAGCTCCATATCATAATAAACCACTATTATCATAATCGCACCGAATGCATCCTTAAATAGAGATGTCAATGGGATGGGCCGGGCCGGGCTAACCCGACCCGCCATATATATTTTTTAACTTCCAAAACAACGTCGTTTGGAAGTAACGGTCGGGCCACGGGCTTGGCCGGGCCGGGCCCTTTTTGATATCTTTATCTTTAAAAGATATAAGAGAAAAGGTAATATTAAAATCGATCCCTTCTCTCTGAGTGAACCTTCTAGCAACCAACCAAGCTTGAACCACTTAACTTTATCAAGAGACTTCGTTTTGGTCTTGTAAATCCATTTACAACTGATAGGTTTATAGTTATAAGGTAAATACAGAAGCTTTAATAGCTTATTATACTTCACGGATTACATCTCATCCCCCATTACATCCCACCAAAAATTTGCATGAGGTCCATAAATAGCTTATGTGAAAGTAATTGGATCCATTACATATCCAATATCATAGTCTTGTTCACCTAAATGGATTATGTAATCAAATGAGATATCATTTCTTCTCACTTTAGTGGATCATCTTAATTGAATTTATTTTATTTTCTCTTGTACCTCAAAAACCTTAGTTCGTATAGGTATGGATTCCTGTTTCTATACTGGTATGATACTCAGACTTTGATTCACTAGTTTTGACTATATGAGTGATGGATGTGAAATAAATATAGTATCCAGCCTTCTATCATTCTAGAAACTTAGATGTTTATGATTTAACTATTCTTGATCTTCCATCTCTACAGTAAAATATGCATCCCTTAGTGTGGTCAGGATATCCTACAAATTAACAATAAGTGGAACACGAATGCAACTTATCTTAATAAATATTATAACAAAGGTACCTCAGTAGGGTAGCCTCATATACGAAGATGAGTGAGGCTAGGCTTCCACCCCTTCCAAATGGCAAAAGGTGTCTTTGAAACTGATTTATTTGGGACTCTATTAGGTATATATAATTCTTTATGGCTTCACCCAAAAGGTAATCAAGTAAATTAGTTCTACTTTTTATTGACCTTGTTATGTCCTTTAAGGTGCAATTTTCCCTTTCGGCCACATCATTTTACTCAGGACTACTTGGCATAGTGAACTGAGTCACTATTCCACATTATTCTACATATTTAGAAAACGAACCTTTTTCTTATCTTGAAACACCATGTTTGCCATAATATTCACCTTTACAGTCATATATGACAATCTTAATCGAACTTTTCAATTGGTTCTGAACTTCAACCTTAAAGATCTTAAATTTATCAAGATATTCGGACTTGTCTTTATGTAAGAACATATATTTATAATGGGAATAGTCATCAATAAATGTTAGAAAATATTACACGATGTAACTTTATAAGGTCCATATATATCTATATGTACATATACATCTATATATATGAGTTAGCCAAAAGCACGAGATGACCCTTTTTTCTTCATTTTACTCAAATTACCCTTGCAAAAGCCAACAAATATTTCCAGATCATCATAATCTAAAGTTGAGATAATGTTATCATTAACCAATCTCTCAACTCTATCTTTGAAAAATGTAACCCATTCTTTTATGTCACAATATGTATGACTTCTCTTTTATCAGTGATATGTTCGATAATATATGAAGAAGCATACATCTCATTAAGGGCAAGAAACATTTTATATAAGTTATATGACAAGAAGGCGGTACCAATGTGTTTTGCATTGAAAGATAACTTTACAATAGAAGTTTCAATGAAAAAACTATAAACTTCTTTATCCAAAACAAATATAGAGATCAAATTTCATCTAGATAATGGTATAGAAAACATGCCATTTAATACAATCTTGAACCTTATATCAAAGTTCAAATAAACATCCTCTCAAGAGATTACATCTTCTTCTTCGTTATTGCCTACCATTAGTTTTTCCTCCTCCCTATTTGACTTTTTCTTTTATATAAATCCTTGCATTGTGGAAGCAATATGATTAGAGGCTCCATTATCTAGCCACCAAGAACTTAATGTGGCTATAGCAAGATTAGACTCATATATCATACAAGCTAAGGACTTATTTGATAGCTCTACTTTCTTTCTAGGTTTTATACTTCTAGCATTTTTAGCTTCTTATGTCACTTCTTCTTACAGAAGTAACACCTCATACTCTTTATAACATCCTCAAGACCTCTAGCAACATTAGATTGATTAACATCTACATGTGTAAGAAATTTAGGTTTCTTACGCTTAAATTTATGGGGCTTTACCTTTGCATTTCCTTTGGTTGCTATTAAGATTGTATGAATTGTATTCTTCAGCAACACAAAGGACGACTAGTGCATTTATGTCTGAAGCTTCATCTTGAGAATTTTATGTGGTAACCTAAATAGAAAACTTTGATAGAAGTGTATCCAGAGCTTTGTGAATTATACAAGCATCAAGAATATAAATATTTAACACCTTTAGCTTAGTCTGAAGGTGGACAATCCTAATTATGTACTCCCTCAATCTCACTGTTCTTGTATTTCTCATAGAGTACAAGTCCTTTAATAAGGTACCTATTTCAACATTAAAAGATACCTTATATATCTGTGAGATATTATTGAGGAAATCCTTTATTATGTTTGTTTCTAGAAGTCCATTTAACAGATGATCTGGTATGGATCTCCTTATGGTCAAATAACACATCCTATTTGACCTTTCCCAGGCTACATATATTGCTCTCTCAGGTTCTAAAATGATAGATATAGGTAGAGATGACCTATCACTGACCCTAGCCATGGTGATATCTGTCATCTCCAGCGTAAAATCCACATCTTGCTTCCATTTCTTAAAATTGAAACCAGTAAAGGTTTCAATTATGGTATTGTTATTATTCACAGAGAAGGTAACTGCAAAACTGATAATGTAATGATCAGCACAAATGTTGGATAACTTTGATACTTAAAGCTATAAAACAATATCTACTGAGCTTCTTATCATATATATCATGAAACAACTGTGAGCTGAATACATAATACATGCAGATAAGATCTCCACATAAAAGCGATCAGAGTATACACTATTAACTTTTATAATTATACCACCTATGGGCAAAATAATTATGCCTTTATGCACATCTCAAAGTCTTATATAAGGCTAACACTTGTGGACAAAATAACCAAACACAAGACCAAAGACATCTCTAAACATGCAAATAGAACAGCTCAAATACTAACACAAAAGCCCACTGCGGTGATTACTTTCTCATTAATATCCAAAAGGATCCACAAGCATAAGAGATACACTTGTATGTTATCCTTATATTCTTCTATATGGTCATAAATATGTGACAATTTATCATTCATAAGTACAAAATCCTCATGCACATACTTATTAACACATATCAGTGTTGAACACATTATCAACAAACTTTATTTAAGAATTCATCACAAAAAAAATCTCAATCAGAGTGATAATCATGCGATACTAAACAATAAATACATCATACAAGATACCAAAATCACATATATCTCTTTTATTTAAAGTCTAATGCATGAAAATTCACTTAATGATGGCTTTAATAACTTTATTTAATTTTTTTTAAGTTAAACTTATTTATTACCATGTAATAAATCAAAAAAATTGTAAATTTTACTTTATAAATTCACAAGATCTTAAAAACGAACCCAAAATAACTTGAGGAACCATTTTGTGAATTTTAGAAATTTTGAGTCTTTTTTAATCATATAGTGTGCTGATGTTGATTGTTAGTGTGTGTACTGCATGCACCAAGTCTAACGTGTCTCTGGATGCATTAGACCTAGCATGTGGGCAAACATACACGGTTATACGTAAACGTGTCCACTGGTTGTAACACACCACTACAATAGAGCATATGCCCGAACATCCATAGGAAATTTAAAAATATACCTTATAAAAATGGAATATTAGAGCAATCACATCAACTTAATATAGCATCATACAGAACATAAGTATTTCCAAAGATCAAAACTCCTCATTTGATTCACAAAATGAAACCTACTTACTTTTTCATTACATTTCATAATCCATGTTTATACATAACATAACATTTGGGAGTTTAAAGTTCTATACAAAAAGTTTAACATGAAAGGAGAAGCTAAACGAAAGAATTCTATCTAGACTTTGTAGGTATCAGCTGACCAGACCTTTGAGCTATTCTTGTTTCCAAAATTGACAGTACTAGACTTCTATTATATCACCTTAGAAGCTAGGTCTCCCTTGTACCTTTAAATCAACGTTGCAATTTTGATGAGTTTGCAAACTCAGTAAATGAATCATCATCGATGTGCTCACTCAAGTAAGAACACAAATATCACAAGTATAAACCAAATTCACAAGTGTATTTCCCAATTCAACAGATGTATCACATCATTCAATATTGAATACCATATCACAATATACATCATATGTCAATAATAAATTTTAAATTACAAAAATTTCATATAATCATTTCAGAATAATCCAATCATTTATCTCAATCATTCAAATCATCAACATGAACACAAACATTGCATATCACTATATCAACATAATTTAGTAATTCTTCGAAATCATTCACATGATACATGTAAAGATTTATATATATATATATATAAATGCAAATGCACCTGTGACTCCACTTTCATTTTTACTTTGTTGTGACCGAGTGCCTATTTATTGTCCCGTATCTGTTGTGGATAATATGCTCATTTCATATTATGTCCCATACCCATTGTGGATACTGGGCTCATTAATAACTGAGCATGTGGCTCTTTGTGCACATTTATGAGCTTTAAGCTCTTTTTCATACTGGTCACTCCGGTCACAACTCCTTTATTTGATCATGCATAACAATGTGATGGAATTAATCAATTAACATAATATGCTATCATTAACTTTCATTCAATGTGCACATTCATTTATCACATTCATCGAATCTGAGTTCGGCATTCAACATTCAGTTGAGTACACATTTTCTATATTCACATACAATTAAAAAGCACAATCCCGAATTTCAAAATCCTCAGACCATCAATTTCTGGAATTATCATAATCATATCAATAACAGTTCAATATATAAAAGTTAATCGAAAACAATTTAGTCATTGTGAGAAAACATCTAGGTTAACTCACAGTATGCTCCAAATAAACTATTGCCTTGATGACCCGGCAATGTCTGGATGCTGAAGATCAATTTGTGCTTCTTTAGTCATGCAATACACACATATAGTTCACACATTACTAAGTTGATCAATCATATGAATATTCAATCATGAACATATATATGTGTCATGTTTAATGCATGCTCAATTGACCTTTCCAGGTATGTAAGTATACATAAATCTTGACCATTCAAATATCATATTTTTTGTACCACCATTTTGCAATCAGGTCTGTACCTTTAAGTTACCTTAATTTACTTCAAATTCATCAACTATACTTTACACTTATACTTGAACATTTTCATGATCAAAATCCTCTTATAACACACACACACAATTGTTACTTTAAATCTGGAATTTAAGTAAGCTAGACCTATACATCCACCAAACGTTTTCCAGCAATATATATTCATACATTTACCCAATTCTCATTCATAAATACCCCATGATCTTCAATGCTTATTCATCCATACCTTATACATATTACTCATGTCCTTAAGATCATGTTTGTAGTAAAGGAACTCATTTATTCCTTTAACAAATCATAATTTCCATATTTGAACTCAACCACATCAAAACAGTCCATTCTTTAGGTTATGACATCAATTAACTACATAAACTTATTAAGCTCTTAACCAATTAATCAAGAAACAATCTAGGCTCATTCCTAGCCTTAATCAAGTCCAAATATACCAATTTAGAGTGAAATTTCTCAGCTGGTTCAACATGTACACAAGGCTGAAATTAAAATTCATCAACATCACTAATGTGTATAACTTTACTATCTTCAATGCTTCACAAATTTTACAAGCTTAGAGACATCACTAACACCTTCCAGATTTCATGTGCTTTAAGGTTACTTCATTTCAGGTTAATTTAACTTCCATATTGGTTACACTAAGGCTTACAAAATTCTGCCCAGTTATGTCATTAACAGTCATTTTTTTACATACACACCTACAGCTCTAATTTTCCAGATTTGAAAACACCTTAATAACACCTATCTTAGCATGAATTCCTCATCAATTATACTTCAAATCCCAACTTAAATCATCCATAAAACAAGCTATAGACTACTGTTTTCATACATGCAAAACAGAACAGAAAAGTACCCATTCATTCTCCATTTTCTAGCACATCTTCAACATCAACATCATATACAATCTATCCCAGTGCAATCCTCATAATCTTTCTATTATAACATGTCGTAAAGATCAATACTTTACTTATTTGTTTAGCTCAAGTTCCACCTCAATTCATCAATTTAACCTAGTCCACGCATGCAAGATCATCACAAATTCAAGGTGGAAGTAAAATGATTTCAGCAAAAGCAAAATGATGATAGCAAATTATAGCTATCTTTGAGCAGATTTTTGTGTAGATCTTGAGGTGACTATTGATAGGTGTGAAACGCATTATATTTTAGGGTATAGTTTGATATGTGTTTAGCTGTTTATTCGATTGTTTAGTATGTGTTTAGGGTAGAATTGTGTTAGTTTGTGATTTATTTGTGTTTTAAGTGTTTTATGGGTTAGAACAATCCTTTCAGCTTAAATATGATATTTTTGAGGTACCTTGATGTGTTTGTTAGTATTTCAGGGTCAACATCAAAGAACGAAGAAGTTTTGGAGACGTTCAGGCTGAAACAACAGCCCATGATCATGGGAAAACAGACCATGATCGGACAGATGCATAGACACACAGAAAAGTCAAGATTTGAGGGTTTTTCGGACCTTTTCGACCCCAAAAAGCCCTAGAGAAAAACCCTAGCGCTTCCACAAACACATCAAGTATAAAAAGAACAAGATAAAATAGGAAAGGAAGAGCTTTTGATTAGCCACCATTATGAAACCCTAAAGGAGAGAACTTTGAGAGATCGAGAAAGAGAAGAAGGAAGAGAGAAGAGGAAGACGATGCATACTCGACGTGCTTCCCCGAATAAGAAGCTTTCCGAAGTTGCGGCCTCCCAACATCCATTCAAGTTCTATTTCCTATGTATTTTAGTTTTATTTGATTGTAGAATTGGGATATATAGTTTGATGATAGAATTGAATTGGTGATTGATGTTCTATACTCACCTTTGGAATATTATTTTTGATTTAATGAAATCTGATTGTTTTATGTGTTTATTGAATTAATTATGGTTTAATTATGCACTTCATATCTTGACAATAAACTGAGAGGGTGAATCGAGAAAAAATGTAACAGCCCACTCCCGTAATGACCCGAACTCGACATCGACGGTGATATCCGAGTCCGAGCCCCGCGACGGTGGCGTGCTAAATACTCAATCGCT
>JAOQMQ010000194.1:22610451-22620820 GCA_027563845.1 Erythroxylum subrotundum
CACAATTCAATAATTATTTGTAATCATTCACATGATACATGTAAAGATATATATATATATATATAAATGCAAATGCATATGTGCCTCCATTTTCATTTTTACTTTGTTATGACCGAGTGCCTATTTACTGTCCCATTTTTGTTGTAGATACTGAGCTCATTTCATATTCTTTCTCGTACCCATTGTGGATACCAGGCTCATTAATAACTGCGTCTGTGGCTCTTTGAGCACATTTCCTATCTTTAAGCTCTTTTTCACACTAGTCACTCCGGTCACAACTCCCAATGTGATGGAATGCATCAATTTACATGATATGCTATCAATAACTTTCATTTAATGTGCACAATCATTTATCACATTCATCGGATCTGAGTCTGGCATTCAACATTCAGTTGAGTACACATTTTTCATATTCACATAGAATTATAAAGCACTTCCAATACAATCCCGAATATCAAACTCTTCGGACCATCAATGTCCGAAATTATCACAATCAAATTAATAACAGTTCAATATCTAAAAGTTAATAAAAAACAATTCAGTCATAGTGAGAAAACATCTAGGTTAACTCACGGTAAGCTCCAGATAAGCTATTATCTTGATGACCCGACAAAATCTGGATGCTGACGATCAATTTGTGCTTTTTTAGTCATACAATACATACATATAGTTCACACATTACTAAGTTGATCAATCATATGAATATTCAATCATGCACATATATATGTGTCATGTTTAATGCATGCTCAATTAACCTTTCCGGGTATGTAACTATTCATAAATCTTGACCATTTAAACATTATATTTTGTATACTACCATTTTGCAATTAGGTTTGTACCTTTAAGTTAGCTTGATTTACTCCAAATTCATCAACCATACTTGACACTTATCCTTGAACATTTTCATGATCAAAAGCCTCTTATAACGCACACATAATTAATACTTTAAATCTGGAATTTCAGCAAGCTAGATCTATGCATTCACCAAACTTTTTCTAGCAATGTCTATTCATACATTTACCCAATTCTCATTCATAAATACCCCATGTTCTTCAATGCTCATTCATCCATATCTTATACAAATTACTCTTGTCCTTAAGATCATGTTTGCATTAAAATAACTCATTTATTCCTTTAACAAATCATAATTTCCATATTTGAACTCAACCACATCAAAACAGTCCATTCTTTAGATTATGACATCAATTAACTACATAAACTTATCAAGCTCTTAACCAATTAATCAAGCAACAATCTAGGCTCATTCCTAACCTTAATCAAGTTCAAATATACCAATTTAGAGTGAAATTTCTCAGCTGGCTCGACATGTACACAAGGATGAAATTAAAATTTCAGAATTTGTCATCAACATCACTAATATGTGTAACTTTACTACCTTCAATACTTCATGAATTTTACAAGCTTAAAGACATCACTAACACCTGAAATTTTCCAGATTTCATGTCCTTTAAGATTACTTCATTTCAGGTTAATTTAACTTCCATATTGGTTACACTAAGACTTATAAAATTCTGCTCACTTATGTCATTAACAGTCATTTTTTTTACAAACACACCTAGAGCTCTAATTTTCTAGATTTGAAAATACCTTAATAACACCTATCTTTACCATGAATTCGTCATCAATTATACTTCAAATCTCAACTTAAATCATCCATACAACAGCCCATAAACTACTATTTTTGTACATGCAAAAACAGAACAGAAAAGTACCCATTCATTCTCTATTTTCCAGCACATCTTCAACATCATCATCATATACAATCTATCCCAATTTAATCATCGTAACTTTCTATTATAACATGCCATAAAGAACAATATTTTACTTACTTGTCTAGCTCAAATTTTCACCTCAATGATCAGGCTAATTTAACTCTCCATGTAAGGCCCGAAGTTATACCCTAGTTGAAATGTTACATGTCCATGAAAGTAAAAGTGATAGGTGTTGAAATTGCGATATGATTGTGAATTATATATGTCTTGAATCTTGGTATGTTTTAGGATTGTTTTTTGTGGCATCTGCATATCCTCTCAGAGGGTATTCAAGTGTTACATTGTTTGGTATCAGAGCATAGTTTAGGCAATTTTGGTTTAACCAGTGCTTAAATATTGCTTCTACTTGAATATTCAGTGAAACCAAATGTTCCATTTTTAGGAATGGATAAATATTGAACAAATCAGAAGTAAATATTAGAGTCAGATAATTATGATACTCAGGCACGAGAAGCTACATAGGAAACTGAAGAGAACATAAGACAACATAGCCCCCATTTGTTGAATCAGTCAATTAAGAATTTCGATGACAAAATTTTTTTAAGGGGAGAGAAATGTAAGGCCCTAAGTTATACCATAGTTGAAATGTTACATGTCCATGAAAGTAAAAGTGATAGGTGTTAAAATTGTGATATGATTGTGAATTATATATGTCTTGAATCGTGGTATGTTTTAGGATTGTTTTGTGTGGTGTCTGTATATCCTCTTAGGGGGTATTCGGGTGTTACACTCCATGCATACAAAATCATCACCAATTTAAGGTAGAAATAGGTTGGTTTTCGGCTAGGATAAAAGACCACAACAATAACTACAATATTATAGTTCTATAGCTATCTTGTGAAGGATAAAAGCATGGATTCGATATAGCAATTTTGTAAAACTTAAACCAAAATTCAAAGATGTGAGATGGAAGCAAGTTTCGGTGGAGAGAGTGAAGAAAGAAGAGAAATTAACTTAGTAGAAACTTTTACAGCATTTGCTTAATTCAACTAGGTGCAAGGTGTCATTATCTTAGATTAACATTTGTCATTAAGCATGCATCCCATTTGTCCACTCCATAAGCTGCCAAATGTCACAATAATACTAGGTCATTTGTCACTTAATTATTAATGTCATTTATCAATTAATTACCTATGTCAAATGTCACTCAATTATCTATTTCAAATGTCACTCAATTTATAGGCTTAGTCATCCTAATTTTTCATGTATCAAAAACCAAAACAGAAACTTTCATTCACTATCATTCATGTAATCTTAGCCCTTTCCCACTTCAAGAACACTACACTAACACCTTTTTTTAGCATTAATTCACCTTCATTATACTTCAAAATCAATCTCATTCATCCACAAAACAACCTATAACCTACGGTTTATACATCAAGAACAAGGCATAAAAGTATCCAATTCATGCATCATTTTTTTCCAATTGTAACAGTTAATTCCAAATTTACTACTTATAACCAATCAAACCAACATTTAAGACATAAATAATACACAATTCATATCATGGTCATTTTAAACCTTTCATACCTCGGAATATGTCAATTGAGTACATATAATATCTTTGCAATGTGTATGAAATCATAATTCATGTGAGTATGCTAATGATATGCATATGAATGAAATGCATTTCATGAATGCTAAAATGATATGACTCATATGCAATAATCTAAGGCTATAACCCTTAGTTTGGAAGACGAGCTATTACACTGCTAACTCACGTCCAACATCTTCTCCCGCATGTGCCAGTTAAATACACGTGCCAGATGCTACGTGCCTCCCAAAAGTAGGTGGTTACTTCTTCAATGTTTGTTCATCCAATCACTGAAAAAAAAAGAGGTAATTTTAGGCTACATTTTCAGTTTTTTGTCAAATTTTGTCGATATTTTGCCAAAAAATCGCCCCAAAGTCTGTTTTTTACTAGTTTTTCCACCCCATGCTTGTTTAACATCAATTCAAACAACAAATATGTAGTTTATCTAAGCAAAAACAAATTAATTTCTTTGATTTCTTTATGGAGAAATTCAAAAATCTTCATTCAAATTAGTACAATCATAGAGCTGCTCTGATACCACATGTTAGTTATAACACGAACCTTAATTATAGACCCAATATCAATCATGAACTTGTATTAACAGAGAAAATGTCGAAAAATACCTATTTTGTTATCCATTGCACGAGGAACAAGCTATTGAACTATTTGAACAAGTTCCTTAAACTTTGATCAACCTTTATAAAAGTTGTATATCTTTATGTCACTAACGTCTTTCTGCATCTTTCTTGATGTGTTAGCCTTTAACGGGTCAGAAAAATTGAATATCCACAAACTTACTTAAACAAGCAACAAGAGAGCTTAGCAACTATTTATAGTATCCTTATTGGGTCTCCTCATCACAGGCCTAATGCATAATTGTCCTACATTGATTACGTCTAATTTTTCTCATTAGACTTCAACTTATTTTACCAAGTCATTTATTGAACTTCTTTATTATTTTTAATCCGAAATTTGATTTTTTATCTTAATTTTATGAAATCCGGTAATTACTAATTGTCCAATTAAAAAATCACTAACTATATAGTTTGTCAATGAAAGTAAAAAAACAATATTTCTTCTTTGAAATAAGAATATTAGGTGGGATGAGGGAAATGACTTATTAAGTAAGTTTAATTAAATAAAGAAGAAGTGGAGAGAAGACATTTCACAAAAGAAAAGAGGTAAACTTACTTTTAAATAAATATAAACTTCAGTTGGCTTATTTATCATGTTGGTTAAAGATTCTTTTTTTTAACGAAAAAAATTATAGTTAAAACTAAATCAACGTTACAATGAGTTTAAGGCTTTAAGCATACCATCATACTACAATAAGACCCGAGAACAAAAATTCCCTAAAGAAGATAGTATGATTATCTGCATAATAGACAACAACAAGAAACAGTTATAGGCACCACTGAAGTTTTATCTTCATGGAAAAGTTCATTCACCATTTCTAGTATTTGGGATTTTACTTTCTCTTCCTAGTCGATTTCCTTTTTGCAGATTTAAATTGCACGTAAAAACCGTCAGGGATGTTTGGGATATGGGCTACAGCTAGTGGGTTATCGTAATCCTCTGTTTGTTCGATATCTCCGGATCCCTGATTCTCAGTTTGCCCAACAATTACAACTGGAGTCAGCATGTTGGTTCAATCTATCTAACAATGCTCCAAATATTAGGAGGTGAAATCATTCGCACTACTGTCTAGATTTTTCACATTGTCTACACTGAAATTGTCAAGAGTTGTCTTTCTCTGGAAAATATGTGTGACAACTTGTTCATTCCCCAAACCATCTAGTTGATTACCATGGTCTTCATCACCAATAACTACTTCCACAACACCATTAAGCACACCCGCAACAACACTAGTAGTTTCATCTTCTACAAGAATGCTATTTATAATAACCTCAAATGTCCCAACCTGCAACTGCACACATAATTTGTCACAACCCAGAGAAATGTGAGCATCACTATGTTTGTCAAACACCTCACGATTCGAAGGTTCCTGGATAACATTACATTTTTCCAATCTAGAACTAGTAGGGGACTGAACAGAAGACATCTCAGAATAATAAACTATATTAAAATTCCCAACCCCAACTACACAATTGGATCCTCACAAAATAGAGAATTATTGTCATCAACATGATTAACTATCCCATCGTTTTGTAATGGTTCCAACAGATTCTTACTTACTATCTACCCATCCTCGATCAACAGTGAAGAACCAATGTCAATCTCCACATAGGCTGACTCCTCTCTTTTGTCAACTATGACATGTTTCATCTTAGAAATAATCAGCGAACTACCCTCCTTCTCTAAGGGAACATTACCAGAGACATCAATGACTCCTATCGACTCCTTTTCCAAAACATATCTAACTTCATTGCTAAGGTCCTCATGCCATCCCAGTGAAGAACCCTGCCTGTGGGAACCCATTTCCTTACAGTGTTGTTCAGCTTCTAGGTATAGCTTATAGGAATCACCACTTTCTCCATCTCCCAATTCTTACCTAGCCTAAGAATTAGAAGGCTATCAGGCAGAACCCAACACTTAGGAATTTCTATACATAACTTTGCATATTATATCCTCTTTATAGAGGCAGTTTGCACATCTATACAAACTGGCCTACCAAAGGAGCTAGGCACATAACTAAGACGCGCAACCGTCCAGAACTCCATCGAGAGGTTATAGAAATTAACTCATATAGGGATGACCTCGAATAGGCTTCAATCTATGTCCATTCCCAGCCTCCACTTCTCTAAAAACAACGACTGGTCACCGAAGTGACAAGGACCCTGTTCAACTATCTCCGACAAGCAGGAATCGTCAGCAAATTTGAATAAAATTGAGTCATCTTCCCTCAATATGGCCTTTTGTAGTCCCTTCTTCCCCTACCAAGCTTTAGCCTATGCGTTAATATTCGAAAAGGCCGATTTTTAAGGCCAGAAGAAACAGACCAATGTCGACGACCACGCCCTTCCTCCAGCCTTCAAAAGTTCAATCGGAGGAGTTAAGACCTCATCCTTCATAACATTGTGATAGTGATGTAGAGCCCCTTTGTTGTTTGTTTAGGGTTCAATTTACACCATGACCTGTCCATATGAGTAGAAGCCGTATTTTCCCCCACCTCTATTGGGGACGCGATAGGGTGCCTCTCTAGGGAGCCTAAAAGGACTTCTCTAGTAAGAGTTAGGAATTCATCTTTGAAGAGGGAGGCTTCCCCATTCACCATAGTCGACGGAGGAGGTCTCTCTAATAAGATCTCATCTTGCTATATTCTTTGATACTATCTCCTTGTTTTGAATTTATTTTTGTGCTTAAATGTTAAAATTAATGTTTGTTTTGTTTTAGGAGATAAAAAGTAGATACTGCGTCAAATTGGGACTTTATTGGTGATAATCACAAATTTTGGATAAAGTGGAGAGATTGATGCAGTGGATAAGGCTAATCACTTGAAGAGCTGAAATTTGGCTGGAAGACTTCGCCTTATCTTTATTATGTAGGAATTTGAATTCATTTTAGATAAACATCTTTACAAGTTAGAGTTAGATTAGGATTAGATTAGAAAACCCTATAAAAGGGATGTTCCTCTCACAACAGAAGGAGGTTCTCTCTTCTTACGTTTTTTGCAATTCCTTGTCTTTCTTCCATTTTTATTATTGGAACGAAAGTCATGTGTGGCTAAACTCATCTTTCTGATTCAAAGGGATTCAATATTCTGATTGTAACTTTGTGAAGTTTTGTGTTTCAAACTTTTATTCACGTTTTAATTCAAGTATTTCATCTTTTAAGTTCTCATATTTCATTAATGATTGATATTCAATTAATTTGACAATTTAATTTAATATTGATTATTCTATCACTATCCAGGAATTCAGTGATCCATAATTGTCATGAAGGATTGGTACAAGTAGCAAATAGGTTATTTATGAATTTCCATATTTAACTTATGATAAACAAAAAAAATAAATTGAATAGTTGTAGCTATCTCGATTATTTAATTTAGGATTTAGTCTTTTTCACGTAGCTTATTACTATCATTTATTTGATATGGAATGATATCACACTCAGTCAATAGATGGTAAGTTTTGATTTGGATGATGGGTTTGAACCAATTAATTTAGAAAAATTTGAGACTTATTACCTAATATGTTTTGGACTATCTGCTTGAATCGTGAAAATATTATTTTTAGACTAATGATCAATATTACATTATATGAGATCTTTCCCTTGAATCGAAGTTTGATAATCTTGACTTTCTTAATTTTAAATTCAGTTGATTTCGTCTTAACTTTAGTTAATAAGTTATTTAATCAAAGACCCTCCCCCCCTCCCCCCAATTTTAATTTTATTACTTGAAATTAAGAAACCAGTGTTTAGTTCTCTAGGGATTTGACTTGAATCTACGACTACTACAAAGTTTGAATAATCATAATTATTTTGGGTGCTTCGACAACCCGACCAAAATTTCACTGAGACGAAAGATACAACTACCATGAGTTTGTTCTATCCTTCTATAGTTTTTACTGGTGAACCATGTAAGAAAGGTATGGTCTAATTCCTTGTGATTTAGTTTTTGCTAGATAAGGATTCTATTAATGCTATTATAATACTTGTTTTCTTTCTCACTTGATTAGGTCAGGTATGCTTGACATTAAAATTTTACAAATTTAATTCTGAATGTGTTTATTTTTTAAATTTAAACCTTTCAATATTTAAATTCAATCTAACGGGTCAAATGAATTGGATTAATTTGCACATGTCAAATTATGATTTATAAAATGTGTCGAATCATATATGTTTTTTTATGATAAATATTTTATATTATTAATACTTTTTAGTGATAATAGTAAATTAATACGTGAAAGTTCAAGTTCAATGAAAGGATAAATTGAACAAATGAACAAATTTAATCAATTAAGTAATGAAAAAATAAAGAAATGAGCAAAATAGAGAATAAATGCAACTCAGGAGATTAATCAAGCACCTCAAGTTATAACAAAATAATTGCAATCTCTCTTATTACTTTATCTTTGTTGTATAGATGAACTAAGGTCTCAATCATTGTGTCATCGTTTACTTCTAAGGCATGTTGTATATATTTTATTATAATAAAAAATTTAGAAAAGATTTAAAGAAAATTGTTTTGATAATCAAAACATGTTTTCAAAATTATTGCTTTATAATTATTTTATATAAATGTATTATTCATCATTTATAAAAATAAAACTGCGTACTATTATATCTTCTCGAATCTTGGTATTAGCAAAATTTCTAATGTATTAGCAGAATTTCTAATCAGTGTTGAAGTTGTTGTTGAATCTATTTAATTACGTAATATCATATGTTTTTCATTTCTTATTTATTGTGATGCCAATAGCACTCCTTTCCCACCGAGGCACAACGCTTGTAATTGTAGCTCACATATTGCATTTATTGGAAAGGTCAAGATACGAAACTGAAAGAGCATGTAAATCATTCAGTTATATCGGAGTTGATGTGCCTTAGAAGCGTAAGGATGACAATATCCGGTGAGCTAAGCTTGTTATGGAATATATAAAACCAATTAAGTTGGTCTCACGTAACAATTTAAGCTATTATGGTGAAACGGTCACTTAACATGGTATCAGAGCCTTTGTGACCAAGTGGTCGTGAGTTCAAATCCTACCACCCACTTATTATTCAACACAAGGTAAAGTGAACTTGTGCAAGTTTCAAGTCCAAAGGGCTTTCACTTGAGGAGGTATGTTAGTGAATATATAAAACCAATTAAGTTGGTCTCACACAATAGCTTAAATTATTGTAGTGAAACAGTCGCTTAACAGAGCTAAGGCAGGTGACCGCCGACGGCATGGTTTCAACAATGGACCGACCACCAAGGTTTTGTTGTAGATATTCAGCAACCATAATAGGAACAGCCATGTCCCTCATGCTTTGCAGGATGTGGCTGCGGACACTGACCAAAGGCAGAATATGACTCATGTCGCTTAGGAATATAACATTGGCCAAACTCAAGGCTATGTCTGGTCTCATGTTGAAGAGGCTTCTACAGAATTCTTGCACTGCAACCGAGTTCATATCTGCTCCAACCACTAGTGGCGCGAATCCTGCACACCATGCTTCATAATTTGACCTCACTCCTTCGAATATCTGGTCTGTATCTTCTTGCTCAAACCCTCCAAAGTAGTCTGAACGATTGAGTAGCTAGCAAAAACAAGCCTTCCTCAGCGCAAACTCTAGCAGAAAACGGACTGGCGTAAAACA
Source organism: Erythroxylum subrotundum (assembly GCA_027563845.1). Lineage (NCBI taxonomy): Eukaryota > Viridiplantae > Streptophyta > Magnoliopsida > Malpighiales > Erythroxylaceae > Erythroxylum > Erythroxylum subrotundum. The sequence goes on from JAOQMQ010000194.1 coordinate 22,620,046, forward strand.
AGTTAAAATTCTCGTTATTAAACAATGAGAAAATGGTATCTTGGAGTTGCAGAGAGCATAACGAACTTAGAGAAAAGATCAGGGCGTGTTAGAGAGGCAACGGCACCAACCATAGAGGAGAAAGAGTGCCCAACAAAAATACATGACTCAATTTTCAGTTCTTCTATAATAGCGAGCAAATCGTAGACAAATCCATCAATACTTGAGTACCTTGTGAAGTCGGAGTAATCAGGATTAGTGGTACCAGCACCCATATTATCGTACAAAACAACCTTGTAATCCTGGACCAGGTGTGGTACTAGGTGTCTCCATACAGACTGATCAGTGCCAAATCCATGAGCCAGGACGATCACTCTCTCTCCAGAACCTAAAATCTTCACATTGTGTGCTGCTTCTATTATTCCCATTTTTCTCTTACCTCGACGAGCTGGTTCCAAGTATTTTCTAGATCGCTTTCGTGTGTATATCTTTGTTTCAAGTGCATGGAAAAACGTAGAAATACTTTATTCGAGAATCACATGAAGAGTTGGCGTCTTTCGACGGCATGGGTCAAGATTAATACGGATAGTGCGGTTAAGTATGGTCATAACTTTGCTACTGCGGGAGGGCTGATTAGGGATTATCATAGTCAATGGTGCGGTGGATTTATACACCAAATTGAAAGAATCTCACCTCTTGAGACCGAACTTTGGGGTGTCCAATCGGGACTCTATTTGGCTTGGTCTCTTGGTTATCAACGAATTATCATTGAAGTAGATTCCTTAGAGGTGATCAA
>JAOQMQ010000194.1:22644855-22658675 GCA_027563845.1 Erythroxylum subrotundum
TTATTCGTCTGCTTTTCATTCGTCTGCTTTTGGTTCATCATCAAAATCATTATTAAAGTCATTTTGACTTAACAAACATGATATTGTAAGTGCTTTATTTATTTGTTTTTCTTACTTTGTACGAATTAAAATACGTTTGATTTATATCCTGAAATCTAACTTAAGTTACATTATTGTCTTACAGTTCAAGAAAGCAAAAGATTTACTCATTCGAGATCCAAAATTTCAAAAAGGTTTCAAATTTGATCATATATGGCCAATCCTAAAAATATTGAGAAATATGATGATACTAGCACAGAGAAAGCGTCGGGTTATCGAAAACGATCTAAGTGCAATGAAATGTCACCGTCCGAATCCCAAAAATTAGATAAGTCAATAGGATCATCATCATTTTGTATTGATTTCAATAATGATTTTAAAGCTGAAGATCCATTTATTAAAAAAAATGATGAAGCTGATCGTCCTATTGGGAGGAAGAAAGAAAAAATAAAAAAGGAACAAAATGAGGAAATGAAAAAACTCTTTATTCCTTGAATAAAGAAATAAAAGGAATGTTTCATGAAAGTCAATCTCTTCTAGAAAAAAGTTATGAACTTCAGTTGTTACGAGCTCAAAATGAGGCAAAAAAATTATAGCTATGACAAAGACGAGAAGATAACAAAATTTTATGCAAAGATCTGGATTCCATCAAAGATCCAGTGATGCGTGAGGCTTTCATAAATGAACAAATTAAAATTTATGCAAAAATAGCTCAAGAAGGAGAACTTTAAGGAGAAGTTGGCTCATCTAGTAGCTTTAGTGAATATTTTGATTTTGGAGGAAATAGGGATGACCTTCCAAACTATTAATTATTTATGTTAAATTAATATTCTCAAGTGCTTTAGTTTTACTTTTAATTTGATTGTTGTAATTTTAGTTTGATTGTAATCTCGAGTTTGATTGTAGTTGTAATTTATTTTAGTATTATTGTAATTTCAAATATTTTTGTTGAATTTTTTAAACCAATGTTGTTGTTTAAATTTATGTACATTTTATTTCAAATTTACTTTTTATTCTTAACATATTTTATTAATGAATTTATAACACTTATAAATAAGAAGTATAAATTAATATTAAAAATAAATTAATATTATATTCAATATTAATGTCATTTTAAATGTCTCAATGGGATCTTTGTAATGACATAATTTGTGTAAAGCAATATATATTTTAAATTTTATTACTTAGTAAATTATGTAAATAAATCAAATTGGTGAATGTATAGATTTAGCTTTCTAAAACTTCATATGTAAGGTACCAATTGTATGTGTATTATAAGAAGCCTTTTGATCATGGAAATGTTTAAGGATGAGTGTAAAGTACGATTGATGAATTTGGAGTAAATCAAGCTATTTTAAAGGGACAAACCTGATTGCAAAATGGTAGTATACAAAGTATGATGCTGAATGGTTAAGAAAGTTGAATAAAGTTTCATACTAGGGAAAAGACAGTTGAGCATACATTAAACATGACATATGTATATATGTGCATAAATGAATATTTATTTGATTGATCGACTTTGTAATATGAAGTATGTGTGAATTGTATGATTTTAGACACTCAAGTCAGACGCCATTCAAACATTGCTGGACCATCTGGGCAATAGCATAAATCGGAGTGTACTGTGAGTCAACCTAGATGATATCACTAAGATTGATTTATTTATGTTTCTATTTAATTCCTATATATTAAACTGGTAATGAATTGATTGTGATTTGTTTATGAATTTCGAACTTTAATGGACCGAGAAGTTTGATATTCAAGAATGTATTGGAAGTGTTCTATTTGCATCTGAATTCTGAATGATATCTATATACTCAACGAAAGTTGAATGCTAGACTTAGGTCCGTTGAATATAAGATTTTGTTTGTGCATCATAAGTGAATGTTAGACATGACATATTCTGTTATTTGATGCATTTCATAAAATGCATGTTCAGATAAAGGCGTTGTGATTAGAGTAGCCAGTTTGAAAGAGCTTTAAGCTCAGAATTCTGCACGTAGAGCTTTGCTCTATGATTTCTATTTCTGGCTGAGCCCAATGGGCTAGTATCTGTATCTGAAAGGCACTCAGTCACAACAAATAATAACAAATTTGTAGTGCCATATGCATATGCATTTGTATATATATGATTATGAAATCTTTTCTGAAATTGTGATGATTAAGTGATATGCCATGATAATGTGACTGATTGGGTTATTCATGTTCTGAAAGAATGTTTGTGAAATTGGTTGATTGTGTTATATTTGTGTATTTGACCTTAGTGAGATCATCAATGATGGTTCACTCATTGAGTTAGCAAAACTCATCAAAAATTGCAACGTGGTTTTTCAGGTACGAGACAGGAGACCTAGTTTCGAAGATTGTCTAGAGGAACAATTTGGATTAAGTTATGGCTCAAAGGTCTGTCAGTTGACACTAGAGGAGTTATAGTTTTGTAATTTGTAGTTTCTTGTCATATAGAACTTTTGTATAAGGATTGTAAATATTTGTTTCAATACATACAGTGTAAACTTTTGTCAGTGAATGAAATGAGGTGTTAGTATTGTATATTCTTTATGATTCCATTTAAGAGATTATGTTTGCTCTAACATACCATTGTCTTAGTATATGTACTTGAATGTCCTCTGGATGTTCAGATATATATTCTATGGTAATGGTTTGTTACACAACCTAAAGGTATAGGTGGGCTAGCTTGCAACAACATTGACAATCAAAATTTTAGGTAACCTTCCAAATACTAGTGAGTCGAACCTAAAGGAGCAAGTGAAAGAAATGGATTCGAGATGTGGCAAGGAGTTAGCAAAACCAATTCAGAAGGAAGCCAAAGACCAAGTTAAGACAAGACAAGAGAAAGGAAAACAAAAGGTAACAGAAGAGGAGGAACCCCCTACATTCCACCTCCGCCATACGTACCTAAGTTACCACTTCTATAGAGATTAAGGTAGAACCTTGTAGAGACCCAATTTGCAAAATTTTTGGAAAAGTTTAAGAAGCTACATTTGAGTTGGTATGCTACAAAATTTGTTTCTTTGGTCATAATAGTTAAAATATAAATAAAAATAATATGAATTTCAATTTTTTATATAAAAGAAAATGAACTTCTGACTAAAATGAAAAGGATTATAGAAAGACGAAACTAATACCTAAAGAGAAGATGAATTGAGTTCTTATTTAATAGAAAAGATGAAATAAACGAGATATTATTAGAAAAAGACTTCTTTTTTAGATTAAAAAATATTTTGGTTTGATTGGTTTTCTAGGATTAATTATTAAAAAATCTCAAATTTTACAATACTAGTTTAAACTTTAAAGGTAAAATACTCTAAGTTTCAATTTTTAGCAAAATAGTATGATATTAAATTATCTGTTAATGTGAATGACGTGGCGAGCTACTTCAAATTAGTACTTTTGCCATAGGTTGTGTATTGGGTCAAAGGAAAGATAAGAGGTTGCATGCGATTTACTATTCCAATAAGACTCTAGCAAGACCTCAGCTGAATTACACCACTATAAAGAAGGAACTACTTGTAGTAGTGTACAAAGAAAGAACTACTTGTAGTAGTGTATGTGTGTGATAAGTTTCGACAATATCTTTTATGTTCAAAGGTAATCATATTCACTGATCACGCAATTTTAAAATACCTTTTCAACAAAAAAGATGCAAAACCAAGGCTCATTCGATGGGTGCTACTTTTACAAGAGTTTGATATAGAGGTGAGAGATAAGAAGGGACCAGTGTAGTGCCCCCTTACCGTAGGGTACACACTGGGATGCCCGGAGGTCATTCTGGTATATTTCCTACGATAATGGTGTGCTACGTTCGATCACTACATTCACTTCATATGGTATAACATCATAAGAAAATCACAATATTTTTAAAACCAACGTTTTCCTCATTTCATTTCTTGAACCCGAAAGTCTACATTTTGTGTTTCAATCTTTCCTACATGTACATCGTCAAAACCTAGTACGAATTATTACATGAAAAAGGAGAATATACAAAGTCTATCTAGTCTGCCCAAAAATCCTAGCTGACCGAACTTTGAGCCATGATTTCTCTTGCCAAATCACAATCTACACAGTTGGTAGAGCCTCTCAGTAGCTAGAGTCGTCTCTCGGTCTTGAAAAGACAACGTTGTAATTTTGGTGAGTTTTGCGAACTCAATGAGGTAACCATCATCGATGGTTCATTCAATTCATGCATCACAACAATTCACATAACATATAGTTCACAACTTTGCATAGTTGAACACATATCACATTTATATGTAAGAGCAATTCAATTTGGCATTTCAAACAATCCACATACTTGACAAAATGCATATGAAATGCTCTTGAGACACTTTCCCAATTATTAAGTTGTTGTGACCGAGTGCTTAAACTGTCCCGTATCCATTTGAATACCGAGCTCATTAATAACAATCCCTTATCCGATGAGGATACAGGGCTCATTTTACATAGTGAGCCTTAGGCTCTTAATCACTGTCTGAGCTCGAGGCTCTTTTCACATATTGAGCTTTAAGCTCTAATCGGTGGCTACTCTGGGCATAACTCCCATTATCTGATCATGCATTCATGTATGGAATGCTTTGGTTAAAATCAAGCATATTATGAATCACATAGTTCGTCACATTCACATACAAGAAACACTTCAATATAAATTCCACACTTTAAAACAATCAAGCCACATTCATTCAATCAATTCAAAACAGAAATTAAGCAAACAAGTAATTAAGTGAGACCGTTTAGGTTACTCACTAGTTGCTCCCGAAGCTAATGCCTGGAAGTTTCGGCAACGTCTGGAGGTTGACGTTCCAATTGCTCCTCTATATCAAACAACATACACATATATCACAATTTATACAATCATAAGTGTTTAATAATGTACATGAATGAAAATGAAATATTTACAATGCATATTCATGACAATCCCGAGTATCATTCCATCAATTTCATTACAAAATCATTCTCATAACCAAAATCATCTAAGTATAATTTATACTTAGGCTTATGCCTCACTACAACCATTAAAATCTCTATTCCTTTCTCATTGACTCACTTCAGATTTTTCTAAGTCATACTTTCGGGTCTACTATTCACATTCAATCAGAAAGTGAAACTGATGTAATTTGGTCATACTCTCTTCTAGAAAAGTGCTCCTCTATGTTTTATGATTACATTGACACCAAAATCACTCAATTTGGTTTAGTAATTGGGAAGATATACCTCAAATATTTTCGTAATGTTCATATTCAAAAACAGTTTACTATGTACAACTTCCATCCAGAATTTGAACATCTTAGAGACTGAATCATAATTCGACTTTTTGATATGTTTTGTAGCCCTATTTCTCTAGTTTACTTCAAAATAAAAATTCATCTTATTTGGAATCTTACAAATCCAGATATAATCAAAATACTGAAGGGTGTTCAGTAAGAAAATTCCTATTTTCATTGTTCCAACAGATTCCACATTTTCATTTAATCAATCTTTTCCAATTCAATTTAGAATGCTATCAATTTTTTACGGCGAGGTATAAAAATTTGTTAGGAATCTATTAGTTCAAGAATCCAGTCATTTGGACGTCTAGAGAAGAAGTTATGGCCAAAAGAATCAAACATGGTTTTGTCCTCAATCAAATTGAACCTATTTCGAGACAATATCCATAACTTTCTCTAGAGAGATCAGATTAACGTCATCTTAAGACGGTTTCAAAGAAGACGTTGAGATCTACAACTTTTGTGAGGACTTCAAAGAGCAATTCTGTCAACTTGAGGGAAATTAGACCAGATGATACAAGATGAACAGTGCCTAGAAGAAGTTTATGAACAATAGACAAACGACATGTCATCACCAGATGATGTGACGTCATCACCAGACGATATGACGTCATCACCAGATGATACGTCTTCACCAGATGATATCACATCATGACCAGACGATACATCCTCACCAGACGATATGACGTCATCACCAAACGATACGGCTTCACCAGACGATATGTCTATACTCCTGAGCATCTCCACTTACAAGGACCATAACTTTCAACTTAGATATCCAAAAATTTCATACTATATATCGTTGGAAAGATAAAAGAAAGATCTACAACGTCCGTGAAGACAATTTTGTCAAAATCTATCTAAATTGATACAGTTATTTCATGGAAGTTCAGATCAAAATTTAACTCTCTCTCCTACTATTCATTCCCAAAATTTTCAGACTTCCAATTTTTTTTCCAAAATCTAACACTTCTATTTTTATTCTAATCATTTCAACTCCATTTCATTAAACTCATTCACCACAATTCGTACTACCCTTAAAAATGCAAATTTAACCAAGAACCATCAAAAAAACCAAAAATCCATAGGTCATCCTATTCATGCTTTGTCACCTTTCCTTCATTTTCAAGAATTTTCCATTTTCTCTATTTTCTTCTCAACCTTGACTTATACACTCACTTCCATCTTAGACCATCATTTTACAGATACTCTTAACCTCAAAAACCATTTTCTTGATCATCTCTAAGGAAAACACTCACTCACATACACACCCATATATATATTTACAGAGCATGTCACCTTTCCAAACTTTAATCTTCTACATTAACTCTATACACCATTTCATTGCTATTTCTAACTCCAAAAATCATTTTTACATCACCTAATCACTAACAATCTTTCAAAAACTAAATTAACACTATAACAAAATTTTTCATCCCAACAACACAGTAGTCATGAATATACACGTGAATGCCATTTTCCATGCAGATGACAGTAATTCATCAAATTTATTTCATAAATCCCCAACTCTAAAGGATTTATTCACTACTTACTTACTGAAAACTCGAAAATCTTCAATTATCTTCAAGCCCTAAACTCCATACAAATCACGTATTTCACTGTGTGCAATGACTAGCTTCTGGTTTTTCTTAGGGTAGAAGACACAAATAACAAAGTGGGTTTGGTATAGGAAAAGGAAAAACACAGAAACCTCTTAGAAGGTGTTTAATGAAAAACTTTGTATATTGGGAGGAAATTCGAAGAAGGTAATTATGAAGAAATTAACTGGACAAAACTTAACCTTTCAACTCTCAGAGAACGGTAACCTACTTCTAGCAAAAGTACAAAAAGCAACTTGACACTTGTCACTTTCCTAAGGTCTAAGCTCTAACCAAGTTTCTTTTGAACTAAACTCTTTAACTCCCATCTTTACAATCCAATTATCTCCAAATATCTTTTGATTCCTTGTTCCCTATTTATTTTTTTTATAAAACTCCATAATTCTATAAAATTCGAAAGTAAATCCTAAATTCACCAAAATTCACAAGTACAATATTTCCTCTAATCAATAATATTTCCAATATAAATAAATTCAAAATTCTCAAAATTCCTAAAAATCACAACTCAATCCAATTATACCCAGAATTATTCATGAATGCATGTACAATTATTTTCATGTGCAACAACTTCACTATTCATGTGTATGTACATGACATTTTATGCATGAGCATGAAAAACGCATTTCTAAACTCTCATTGATCACTCATATTGACTATTCTAACCTTCCTGCAGGTAACAGGATGTTACAAGCAGAAATGTGGTTGCAGATCACTTATCTAGACTAGAAGGAGGGGAATGCAAGCCAAGTGACGATACTAACGAAAACTTCCCCGATGAAACTTGATGCTCCTCGAAAGTTTGACTACACCACGGTTTGTCGATATCGCAAATTATGTCGCTAGTGGTAAACTTCCTTTAGATCCATCTAACTTATTAACAAAGGAAGAAATTCTTGCATGAATGTAATCGATATATATGGGATGAGCCAATGTTATATAGTTCATGCGTGAAGTAAATCACTTGTTAATATATGAATCACTTAAAGTATACAAAATACACAAGAAGGGGGGTTGAATTATGTAATCTTTTCTAGACTAAAAATCTTTTGATATTTTTTGAAAATATTTTTTTCAACTATTAAATAAATACCAAAGATACTTTACTAAAGTTGATACGTATTTGAATCGCAAGTAATTTTCATCTAACAACAGGAAAAATAAAGTGTAAGGTTAGATAATAAACATCGTGATTTTATACTGGTTCACCCCAAACCTTGGGCTACATCCAGTCCTCAGAGTTCGTCTGAGATTTCACTATACTTTTCACTTTACAAGTATTCTTTCTTCCCTTCCAGAGTCTCTTTAGGTCTCTTTCACAAAGTATTCTTTCTACTATCTTAGCCTCTCCAGGCTTTAGCCTTTTCTTTCTTTCACTAGAAAGATATTGTGAGCTTTTCGTTATAGTAGTATTTGCTCTCTTGTTTCGCACTTTAAATATAGAATTTTTCTAAGTAAAACAACTAGTTCTTTCATTCTTCGACCAGGACTAGTATTTATAGCCTAAATCTCCAATTTCTTCTTGAAAAACTGCTTCTAGTTTCTTCCAGAAACCGTTATTTAGTTGATTTCTGTAACTAACTCCAACTAACTAATTGTTTGACGTTCTAGTGTATCTTTTACTTTATATCGTTTGATTTTGTCGCTTCGTCTATAATGATGTGCCGTCTATGTTTTGCTTTTTTGTGTTTTGCTTCGTCTGTATTTTGCTTCTTCTGTGATGACGTGTCGTCTGTGTTTTGCTTCTTCTGTGATGATTTGTCATCTATGTTTTGCTTCTTTTGTGTTTTTGTTTCTTCTGTGTTTTGCTTCGTCTGTGTTCTTGTTTCTTTTTTGTTTTGCTTCGTCTGTGTTTTTGTGCTTCATCTGTGATGACTATGTGATACTTACATTTTTCTGCATACTTAATAAACTTATCAAAACAGTTCATTTATTTCTAAGATTATTATTATTTGATTGTCACCAAAATTAATAGAAGTGAAGTCTTCTTGAGTTAACAATCTCCCCCTTTTTGATGATAACAAATAATCATAATTTTAGAAAGATAAAATGAAATTCAGATGAATATTATTCAGATGAATAATGAGACAACAAAAATATAACAAAAGCATATACATATATGTAAACAAAAAAAATCCTTGTCTACTTTCTTATCTTCTCTTTTTGTCTCCCCATATGCTTTCTTTCTTCTTCTCTTCTCACCCTATTTGTTATTAATCAAAATTTTCAATGAAGATGCTTCATAATTTTAGAAAACATATGTTCCATATCAGTGTGGATCATCTTGAGGTCTTGTTCAATAGTAACCCGTAGATATGCTACTTCCTCATGAAGATCACCCACTGAGTCACTCAGGTCATCAACTTTAGTATGAATTTCCTCAATTTCTTTTACCAAAGCTTCCTGAATTTCCTTCTGTGTGTGACTGACTTCCTCCAAATCAACAGTAGGATCTTGTTGAGGTTCACTTGGTGGATGGAAGTTTTTAGCAACATATGGTTCTGAAGGTAAAACATCTAAATCTATGATTTTGATAGTAGGAGGTTTAAAGATTCGTTTTCCTTCTAGGAGATGAAGATCATCAGGTATAGTTAGTTTTAGAACTGGTTTTCCAAGAAGGTGTAACACTTCTTTAAATGATGGTATGAAACTTAAAGGTCTAAAATGCATGATCAAATGCACAAAGGTCTCTAAGTTGAAATTGATACCTTCAACCATGATAGTTCTGTACTGTGATTTTGTCACTTTTCCAACTACCTTGAAGATTGCATCTGTGGTGGAAACTCCACACTAACTTCCTGATGGTTTTGAGATATGATGTGAAACATAAATACCTCCAAGTTGAGCTGCATTGCATGCATCATCTATGTTCTTCACAACTGCTTGAATCTGATCTTCTATAAGATCATCTTCATTTCGTTCAGGGACCAACTTCTTTTTCCCTTTTTCCTCATTTCGCACAAGGTTTGAAGATCTCGGTTGTATATCTGGCACAATTTTGATCAATGTTCTGCTTGTAATCGGATAAATTGTATACCGATCCTTGGACATCGTCATTGGATATGGTTCTGTCTTTTCATCTCGCAGAATACCATATAATCTTCTTTCTCTATTATTTAAAAGATGTATTGATTGATCATTGATTATTATAGGTTCGACTTATACCTTAACTAACTTTTTCGAAGGTTCTCTTATAATAACTGAGTTTTTGCTTCTAACAGGTACCGATTCTTCTATACCCTTCATTCTCAAATCCTCCTTACTGATAGGTTGAGAAGAATTATAATGTTCCAATTGGTGTTCAACTTTCTTTGCCTTCTGTTGAACATCAGATGAAGAACTCTTTTTCTGACGGGCTTCTGCTTCTTTTGTTCTTCTTCCAATTTAGAAGAAAGTTGTTGTTGAGGCTTCTTCCTTTCAAACACTAATTTCCTCTTAATTTCCGTCTCTTTAGCTGATTTTGCTGATTGACTCTGCAAAATTGAGACCAATGATCTAGTAGTTTGATGTACTTTCTCTAGATTTTCAAAGTCTTCACTAAGAGTCAAACCTTTCTATTTCTCTTTTTCTTGTTGACGTAAGGTTAATAGTCTTGGTGACCTTCTTAATTGTTTAGATTTTTCTGAATGAAGTGTCTCTCCCTTTCTCTCTAATGACACTTATTGTGCTGACTATATAACCTGGATATCTTTTCTCTGTGAAATCGTCTTAGCTTTTATTGATTCATCTACCGATTTCTCTGTCTTTTCTTCTGTAGATATTCTCCCTGTAGGTTGAGGTTTTGTTTTACTTGCAGATGTAACATGTTCACTCTTGTTGCGTCTCACTATATGCTCCCCCTTAGACCTTGCTTTCGTCGTAGAACCTTTATGCGCCTTGTCTTTAATCTTTAACCCCATTCTGCTAACAGTGATTGCATTAATGATGCTTTTCACATCCATCTTCATCTTGTTCCCTTTGTCAAGAAGGATTCCAGAATCTCTAAAAATCCTTGTTAACAGCATACCATACGGTAAAGAGCTAGAATCTCTCTTTGACTTCATCATGTACTTCAAAATTAAGTACGGAAGATTAATAGGTTGATCATTAAGTAGATGAAACAAACATTGTTCATTGATTGTTTTCACAATATTTTTCGAGCCCCATCTTGGTAGAACACAATGAAAAAGTAGAGTATGTAGAACCCTAGCCTTCGGAACAAGAGTTGACGCCTTCTTGTCTCTTGGGTCACTACTTCCATATAGTTATTGAGTGATGTGTGCCTTGTCTACACAACCTTGAGTCATCCATTTTGTGTTATGAGAAAGCTTTGCTCCAATAAATGGACACTCACTGACTTTCTTAATTAAATCTAGTGTCACGATAATCGACAATCTATCTATCATTGATACCAAGGTGTCGTCTACCACCTTTGCATTCTTCCAAAACTCATATAACTCATTCAGATAGACTATTTCATGAACCTGAAAGAAATTTTTCCATCCAACTGCTGCAATTTCTGGTTCAATGTCCATCTGATTTTCCTTCAAGGAGACGAAATCAACATGTCTACTATAGATAATAGATCGCTCCATTTGTGATCTGTAATCAATAAAAACTAAACACACAAATGTATTTTACTCAAAGTAACGATGTTAGTATCTGAAGATGAGAATATGAAATGAAAGAACTTGAAGCTAAGAACAGAGTAATGAAATGTCTTGGTTGTGAGCACTACAAAATTCGATTTCAGAGTATTTCAGGAATATTCTAGAGTAAGAGGTATTCTATAATCTTGAGAAGGTTTCCCTCTTATAGCTACTCTTGAAAAGTTACCGTCAATGACTTACTGTTACTGTTTACTTGAAAACATACGACTTTTCTCTTCTTCTCTTGTGAATCATCTGGGTTAGACGCATCAGACGATTGGTCTTTCAACATTAACATATTCAAGTTCCGTCTGATTTCTTTGAATTTATTTTCACTCAAAGTTTTAGTGAAGATATCCGCCCATTGATGATTTGTCTCAACAAATTGTAGACTGATGATTCTCCTCTGTACATAGTCTCGTAGAAAATGATGTCTAACTTTAATATGCTTTGTACTCGAGTGTTGTATTGGATTCTTCAATAGATTGATGACACTTGTGTTGTCACAAAAGATTGGAATTTGTTCCTCTTGTATGGAGTAATCTTCTAATTGATACTTAATCTATAATGTCTGTGAACAACAGCTTGCAGCTGACATGTATTCAGCTTCTGCAGCGGATAGAGCAATTGAACTTTGACTTTTGCTTAACCAAGAAACTAGATTATGACCAAGGAAGTGACAACCTCCACTTGTACTCTTCCTATCAATCCTATCTCCAGCGTAATCAGCATCATAGTAACCTGAATTCAACTTTGCCAATTCCAACTATTTTGCTCTATTGGTTATCTCCAAAAGTTACTGATCAATAGACTCATCCTCTTTCATCTTGAACAGTTTATACTGATGTACAAGAATACTGATCTTGGACTCTTTCACCTGATTTGTGCCTTCCTGTGCGATGGATAAAGTGTCCCACATCTCCTTTGCAGTTTCGCATCCATGAACTTTATCACTTTTGCTTAGAACACAGCTCAGAAAGAACTTGGCCTTTGAGTTTAATTGAAATCGAGCTTTTTGATCGGCTGACCATCTGATACGAGCAATGATATTGCCTTCATCATCTACTGATGTGTATGGTCCATTCTCGATGATATCCCAAAGATCAATATGTGTGGATTCTATAAAGAGCCGCATCCTGTCCTTCTAATAATGACAATCCTCACCACTAAATACAGGAGGTCTTGTGACCGAGGCACCTTCAGTTTTAAAAACATGTGATTCAGCTATGGATCTTTATCCTCACTTTGTAAAGGTGGTTCTTGGAAACCGAGCTCTGATACCAACTAAAGTAAATCACTTGTTAATAAAGGAATCACTTAAAGTATACAAAATACACAAGAAGGGGTTGAATTGTGAATCTTTTCTAAACTACAAATCTTTTGATATTTCTTGAAAATCTTTTTTCAACTATCAATGAATACTAAAGATACTTTACTAAAGTTGATACGTATTTGAATCGCAAGTAATTTTTATCTAACAATAGGAAAACTAAAGTGTATGATTAGAGAATAAACGCCGCGATTTTATACTGGTTCACCCCAAACCTTGGGCTACGTCCAGTCCTCAGAGTTCGTCTGAGATTTCACTATACTTTTCAACTTTACAAGTATTCTTTCTTCCCTTCTAGAGCCTCTTCAAGTCTCTTTCACAAAGTATTCTTTCTGCTATTTTAGCCTCTTGATCGATGCCATCGTCTGATCTAAAAATCAGTCCCTTAGAAACTGAGTCAAAATTTAAAATCCAAGGATTGCAATACAGGATGCAACCTTCGGTCGTCTCACTTAATCGGAACCAAGCGAAAAAGGTTTAAGCTAGCCTAATTGTCAAAAAAGCAAATAAAGTTGATAAAAAAGGGGGGTTTGGATCATTGATAGCAATTAAGGAAATTTAACTAGAATCAAAGATGAATGTATAAGAACTATCTTTTTGGATTTTGGGAAAATGAAATTGAAAATTTGAATAACAAGCGAATGAGATAAAGTCCTCTTGAAAACAAGCTTAGGCTATCATGGTTTAAAACAAATTTTCGGGGAGTGAAATTCACTAAGTTTTCGATAAATAAACCTTAAACAACTCTTTAAGTCCAAGGTTTTAATCAATGAACTCCATTTCTTAAAACCTTGTTAAAAGCATCTTAGTGAGTGTAATGGACAAGTTAATACAAGTGGTCAAATTGGCTCAAGTATAATCTCAATATCAAACACAACTCGGCATATAACAGAGTATTAACACTATCACCGAAATGACATATATG
>JAOQMQ010000194.1:22672160-22685945 GCA_027563845.1 Erythroxylum subrotundum
ATTATTAAATTAAATTAAAATTGTGATTATTATTTATTATTATTATTTTTGGAGACAGGGTTAAAAATATGACAATGGACTATTTTGTAATTTTTAAAAACATTTAGGGACTCTTTCATAAATTTTAAAATCGGTATTAACCAGAACCCAATCCGGTATAAAGTCCAGTACGGTATTCGTAACATTGATTACAAAAGACAGTAAAGAAGTGGTATGAATAAAATTGGTATTGGAAAAACATAGGTACAAGAAACAAAAATTTTAATTATTTATGATAGTCATAATGTCTTGTATTTAGCAAAGAATCTAATGTTTCATTCAAAACTATGCACATATGATTTCAGTTTCACTGCGTTCATAAGAAAATAGAAAAAGGAACTATAGATGTCCAAAAAGTTCATACCAAAGATAATATAACATATTTATGACAGAAGTAGTCAACAATGTTAAGTTTATTTGTGTTAATTCTCATGTAGTCAGATAAAATGTAAGGAACATGATAATGATAAAGTGATATGAAGATTGATTTGTTCTCAATCAGATTTTTAAGTGAGAGATTGTTCCAAATATTTAGATTTACCCAAAATATTTAGACATTATTAACATTATAAGAATCTATATATTATTTATAAAATATTTAGATAGAGACAATAACTTGTAGTGCAAAAGTAAACATTCAAAAGTGTGGTAATTATAACAAATTAAAATGTATAGTTATAATTAATTTGATTCACTTTTAAATACCTATCCATCTTTTGATATCATGTATTAAAAAACAAATTCAAGCATGTAAGAATAAAGTTTACAGGCATTCTAATCTCATAAGTTCTATTTTACAAATTAATATTTATAATTTATAAATAGAGAATATTTATATATTTTTACTCCTAATAATATTTTGTATTATATTTTTTAATTTTAATTTGTGTGTAATCTTATTCTATTCCACTAATTATTTTTGTAATATAAAATTTAAAACTTCTAAGAAAAAATTAAATCTCCCTAAAAGAACAAACATATTGATCAACACAAATAATAACATAAGAAAATGAAATATGATCCCATAATAAGAGCTCTCTCAAAATATGTAATATATAATTAGATAATTATGCACTGTATAAGTTATACATATGAGGAATTTACGGTGTTAACGTTAGCCTCTGTTTTAGTCGGATTTATACCAGTAAATTTTTTATCAGTAGATTTTTTTTTTAGATCTTTTTTTAGAAGAATTTTTCTAAAAAAACAGTTAACTTTTTGGCTGTTATTTAAAAAGGAGCTTTTTAAAAAGAACTTCATATAATAGACTGTTTGATAACATAAAAATAAAAATCACTTTCAATTTTAACTATATTTTATTTTGTAATAAATTTTTTTTTGCATATAAATATTATTTAAAGTATATTAAACAATATGCAAAGTATAATATATTAATTATTATATAATTTTAAACCATATGAAATATAAATAAAAATATATCTAACCAAATCTTTTATATAGATTATAACATAAGTAAATTAATATCGAAAATAAGTATTAAAATATATATAAAAAAGTCAAATAATATTATATAAATCTCAAAATAAATATCAAAGTTGAGTAAATAGTTAAGTACATAATAAACGGGAAGATGAGTTTATGGGTATTGTGAAAATTATATATAAAACATAAAAATAAAAGGGACTAAAAAATAGGCTCATTAATTAATCTGAAAAATTTACTTGAAAAATACCTTTTTTTATAAGCTTCAAATTTGAAATTCTTAAAAAGATATATTTTAACTGCTAAAAAAGTCATATAGATTAAAGAAGTGATTTTTATTTTACAGTCAAACATACACAAAAAAAATTACTTATTAGCTTCCAAAAAGCCCGTTCACACAGGCACTAAGCGACAAACTTTGACTTATGGCCAAGACTGTGTGTATGTATAAAGCAACGAAACAATGTTGGAATGGCTTGTTTACAGAACGCATAACAGAAACGGTAGATTAAGTAGAATAATCATTGGATTCTCAGACATTCCAACCAATTTTGATCCCTACTGAAACTGAGTTCATACATTACATCAAACCCACTGTATCACAAAATCATGCAAGAAAACGACATGATTCCATCCCTGAAATCCTACTAATTACATGCTCTTTCCCTTTCCTACCTTCAACCGCATTCTTTTTCAACTACTACTGCTACTTTTTGTTGTATGTTCTTATTAGATAGTCACGACTGCTGCTTTCACACACCGAAAGATAAAAAGCAGCCACCGTCACACTTTAATCATGACAGTCACCTCCTCCTCCACCTCCATCACCATCACCAGTTCACCACCATCTCTCATTTTCTATCATTTCCACGCACCATGGTATAATTTCTCAATCACCAAAACCATATGTATTATGTAATAAAATACGCACACAGCCACAATTTTCTCAGGAAAGACAAGAAAGAGACGATGTATGGATGGCTTTTAGTGTCTAGATTACAGTGCTTCCACGCCAATTTGAAAAGGAACTAATAGAGAATTCAAAATTAAAGAAAAAGTGGAAACCAAAGGCATGCAAGCGCCTAGCTGGAAAAATATAATGATAAGCATGCGTGAGGACTGTTTCACGACCTTCTCATGATCAAAAGATCTTAACTTTTCCAATTCTAAAGCTCCTTTATCCAATCATACGTTCGATGACGTGCCATTGCTTGCTTTCCTTCCTGTTTTTCCGCCATTTTCTTCTCGTTCTTTATTTTTATCTTCAACTTCAACTGTTTCTGCTTCTCGTCTGTGGGCTCCCTTACATGATTGTGGACATGATTACCTGTACTACTGTTGCTGTTTCTAATGATTAGTGTGTTCAGTGCAGCAGGTTTAATTACACTAACCGAGCAACTACAACCGCTTAACAATCCTCGTCTCTTGTCTGAGATTAACCTCTGTTTCTCCAAGTTCTTGTCTTGACTGCTATTACAAGGCTTAACACTACTATCGTTGACATCGATTTGGCTAAAATTATTATGAGCATTGGAATTGCTGGAACTACTACTAGAGCTACTGTTTCGACTAATTGCAGAGTTACGAACCTTTAGATCTTGCAATTCGATCTCTGGTGTACGGACAAGCCCCCGTCTTAAAATGTTCCATACAGAGGATTTCCTAGTCCTGTTACTAGCAGGATTTCTACGTAGTTGAGAGATAGGTAGTCTGATTTGTGGCCTGGGACTTTCTTGATGACAGAGAAACTGATTTGAGACCCTTGGCTTGGGAACTCTTGCTTTGATGGCAACAGAACTGCCATTGCTGCTTGATGATTGATGACTTCTGCTACTACTGCTTCTACTGCTGAAACTCGTGGACCAAACAAGCGAGTAATGGTCCATAGACTCTGACCTCGATATGCTCCGACTAGGCTTGAGGCTATCGAGCTTGGAGAACTTATTAAAATTACATTCTGAACTCAATGAGAGACGCAGTGGTAGAATCTGTCCTTGAAAGAATATGTCATCTGCTGCACACATTTCTGATTCTGTAGATTGACAAGCATCCCAGGGGCTAAAGTCGAAATCTTGATTTGATTCTGTTGCTGGAGCCTCTTCTTTGCTTGATCGGTTCCCGTGATTTATCCAGTTGACCGGCAAATCACACAGAGACAACGCTTCTTCTTCTTCTTCTTCACCAACTTCATGTCGACAAGATTTGGAATTTTCCCATTTCTCGTCATCATCTGCCATTTTTAACCAACAAAAAGTCTTATTTGAAACACTATTAGATCTTACTGATACGAGTCTAGAGGAAAAGATCTACGATTTATATACAAAGAAGCAGATGTTTTAACATGAGAAAGAAACAGCAACTCCGGTCCTTGCACGAGAGAGAAGGAAAACAGAGGCGGTTAAGTGAGGCAGAGACATGTGGAGTATAAAGAATTAAAGCTACTGGAAGAAAGCTTTATGACAAAGGAATAACAGGGAGACCAGAGAAGGCGGGCCTAAGAGCTAACTCTACTCCTCTCTCTTGGGACCGAAACAAAATGCTGCCAATGGGCACGCAAGCCATTTATTGACCTATGCTACTGCGTCTATGAACTCTCCTTTTCACTTATTATATTGCAAGAGCTAAAGTGGGCCACGGAGTCGGAGGGTTTTGCTATCCAAATAACCTTTGTTTTTTCCTTCTTTTGTACGGTTACTTGTTCCTTACCCATGAGCAAGGATTCTTTGTCTAATATTATTCTGTCCGTTGAATCTCAGTCATTTATTTATATAGATCTCGTGTTTATTTATGTAGGTTCCGCATAAATAAATGATTAAGATTCAATTGGACAGAATAATACTGGACAGAGGATCCGGACTTCTTATGCATATGCTATCTTCAAATCAGAGTAAAACACAACATCCTATGGCTTTTGATATCCTCCCCAAGCCGTCTTGGTGTTTCCAAATTAAATTGCATGATCATAACATCTTTATCACTAATGGACAATTTAGAACTCTGAGGGAGATAAGCAAGAAAAGAGTTAGTCCATATTCTTTTTTACTGAGTGACATTAGGTTGGAGAACATCGTAATTGGAAGTGATTAGAATCTGATAATGTATGATTGTGATTTGGGAGGGCCATGTCACGAAGGGCGTGTGATATTGCCTAAAAGATAGAAGCCATTTTTTTGTGATGGAGAGGACGTCTCAACCATCAGGCGAGAAAGAGATTGGATTTGTATGGTTGAAAGCAGCAGTCGGAGAGGAAAGTTGAAAGGACGTGCGAGTTCAGAACAACGATAACGGCAAAACTTACATCGCCAATCACAATGTTATTTTTCGGACAATAATTGGTGTGTTAATTTGTATGGTTTTTTTATACAAAACATAATATTTCATTGAACCATAAGATCTAATAGAAGACAAGGCTCTTAAATCATACGGTCGATGATACTCACTCAATTATTATGACAGAACAAATGATTCTTGGATAACTTAAGGTTTAGCACCAATAACAATAATGATAACAGCCGGCAATAAGTAATATTTAAAAAGTGTTTGATAAGTAATCCAAGGACACAAAAGTATAACAGTACGTATTGTTTCCAGGACTTCGATCAAAACAAAGGAAACCCATACATGTGCATATAATCAAAACATCGAACAAACCCATATAAATTAAGTATGAGTTACAAGAAGAATCTTTGATACTTGAAGGACTCGTTTGAGAAAGTTTCATTATATTCATATATGTGTGACTATGAAATGAAACCTTGGTATATTTTATGAAAAAGAAGATATGTAAAGATTTCTTCCACACGTACAAAAGGCTTCTCTTCACCTATATGAGGTAGTGGTCGGCGAATGTAGATTAAAATTGTCATACTGAGAGTTTGTAGTAATATTGGATGACATATTACTTAACCAATATTGGTTGATCAAGGATTAACGAATAATGAATCTTAATTATTCAATACATATTATTGTACACTAATAAACCAATGCTCTACAACTAGTTATTATAATGACTAGTTTTTAATCATAATGACTAATTTAAGTACTAAAATCCTATAAATATATGTTTTCTCTTTAGTTCTTGTATCCAAAAGCATTTGGTGTTTCTATACACATATTTCTAAGGTTTTTCAAGTATTTGAGCATTCATTATCTCATTGTTGAGTAAGTAAGCAATTTATATTTATCAAAGTGATCAAGTGACATCTTTTGAGTTGTAAATTTTTTTTTTGTAGGTAAAGTACTCTTCACCTTATAAAAAGATTGTAAGAAGAATTACTCTTTAGTTATGAAAAACAAGATTATTGTAAAAAGGTTCCTCTTCACCTACTGATAGAAGAGACTTAGCAAAATTTTCAATAAGTATCTTAAAGAGTGGATGTAGGCAAGGGTTATTTACCAAGCTATTATAAATTGGTTTACATTTCTTCTTGTGTACACTCATTCAATTATCTCTTGATTATGTTACTAATTTAAATTAAATTGTTTATTATTAGTCATCAAATTGCATCCATCCATTGTTTGAATAGTAATATATTCTGGAACATTAGAGTCAATAGGCATGCAAAAACAGCTAAAGTCTTGTTAATGGTTGCATTATATATTTAGGTAATTGCTCTTATTTATGATGATAAATGAGATTAAAGTTTTAAGGTTTAAGGGAGTGATCCCCAAAGAAAATCTTATAAAATTCTTTCACTAAATCATTGTCCTAACAGTAGCATGATTATTATACAAATATATGGTATAAGATACTCGAGCGATTGAGTTAATGCAAGTGAGAGATTATTGGTTTATGTCCTATAAACAATTAGTTGATTTTATACTTGTGACATAATTAAATAAAGTTATTTTTATCTTATGCATGTTTGTTTGATTAACTTAGTAATAAGATAAAGTTCAAGAGATATATACAGTTTGCAAATAAAACTACGATTAAATTGCTAGTAGTAGTTTCCATGTTAAGACTGAATATTAAGAAGGGTGAAAAGATTAACACATGTTATGTTTCTTTCTTATGAAGAAAGTAGTTAATGTGTAGGCACTTGTTAGAGAATAAATTCACTAAATTGACACGACATAATAATTTCATATAAAATATTACTTTAATATCCATAGAAATGTTCATTTTCATTATTGTATAAGTGATTATTTGACTTAAGACCTTCAAAGTATCTTATAGACGGATTGTCACGTTTTAATACTATTTGGGACCTATGTTAATCAAAGTTAGCTTGATTAATAGTCATTGAATATAACTTGAACTATATAAAGGTAGTTGAATGATCAATAAATGATTCATTATCCTAAAGTAATTAAGGAGAATATTTCATTATTCTTAATTAGTATTGATTTTAGAATTCTTAGTCAAGATGGAAGATAATTTTAAAAACAGTTTTCAAATATCATTAAAAGAATTAGTTACCATTGATGAAGAATTAATGTGATTAGATTCAAGCAAAGTAGGAAAATAATTTCATATTTTATGTATGATCGGAACATTATATGATAAAAGGATTTAATTATACAAAAAATATATCAAAAAGATTAAATCAAAATCACTTTAACATTTATAATATTTGTGTAGTTATAATGTGTTGATAGTCATCTATTTTGATATATATATATATTATTTAATTAGACAATTAAAAATATATTAACATACATAGTTTAAGATTACAATTTATATTCAATGTCAACATATTTAAAAACTTAATGGGTAATATATAGAGAACGATTAAAAAGATAAAAGGTAATTTAATCAAGTTAAATATGGTTGTAAAATTTGAGAACTTTATGATCAAATATAAGATATTTGATCATATGAGGACCTAATTGATATTTAATTCTAAAGTTCAATTGAAATTAAAATTACAGTTCAATTACAAACAAGTGTAGGCTTTATAGGAGTTACCAATTTTCGCTTACCCTTCTTTATACTATTCGTAGAATTTTATCAACTAATTTAAATAAATACTGTTAGAAATCAGACACTCATGTGATTACGTTGATTTTCACGTAACTTATAAGTTCAAGAGAAGCGGTAGAAAAGAAAATTGAATTTTATGATAAGGTATGATTTATGATTATGCTTTATTACATTTATAGATGAATTATGTAAAAATTTAATATAATTTTAGATTTCAAAGAATCATACAAATTTTTATTTTATTTTGCAACATACAATAAGATTATGGTCCAATTTTCTATATGGCTAATAATAAGTTTTGAGAACTTTAAAAATGATTCTAAATGAGCCATATAACACATATACCGCACCTCAATCTAAAATAACATATGTTCGCTACCTACAGTTTTCAATAGGAAAGGTTCGGTTGGATGGAGATCAAAAGGTACAAGAAGACCAGGCTCTATAGCGGATTCAAAGGCCGAGAAATTGAGTAGTGTCCAACTAAAGATTATACCTCCAAGATAGCCCAAAACAAGTTACCCCGGGTCTACTTTTGATTCCAAAGTCCAAGTACGACAGAAGATATTACAAGTCAAAACGTTTTTTGACGCTAGGTTTCAATCGGTTAGAAAATGAAAATGAGAATAAATATAATTAAAGATAGTAGTTAATATAATTATTATAATTATGATGACTAGTTAGAATAAATAAATAATTAATATTAATATTAATAGTGGTTGACTTACTAAAAATATTTTAAAAAATAAAAATTTGTTAAATTATTATTTTATATCAAATTTTAATATATTTTAATTAGTTATATTTAATTACTAAAAAATAAAAAATATAATTAATTAATTAATTATATTTAATTATAAAAAGATGAAGGGAATGTCACTCAAGAATAATTGGCATTTCGTTCATGCTTGAAAAGTATGGAGCAATACTTAAAAGTTAGATATCATAATAATGTCTCTATAATGATAATACAGAATCAATCACTCCTTTTTCATTTCATACCTATTGAATATTTCCCAAACCTATCAACTAAGCTTCTCCTAAATTTAATTAGGCCAACTCACTGACTCCATCTCCTGCATCCTGCAACCTATAACACTAACAAAGAACTTATTAGAATTTACAACGAGCCTACGGATTTATACGAGAAGGAAAATTAGACTACATATAAATTTAAGTGAAATTTTATCTTAAAAGCTAATTGGTATAGGTGAAGTAGTTCACTAGATTTATATATTAGTCTTCTTTCCTCTCTTTTTTTAACAGGAGACAAACTTCCACTTCATATTTCAACGTAAGCAACTATTTTTTGACGGCATATTTGATATAATTTGAAAAGGTTAGACCTGTAAGTAATCTAATCACCAGATGCGGTGTAAATCAGCGATGCTGCTGCTTTATCACCACTCAATAGTTAAGGATACATCTAACAGTTACACTTGTTAGAAAGTAAGCAAATATCACTTAATTGCTAAGATCACTCCAAAGTGATAGAAAACAGTAAAATCTACTGATAATATGCGGAATTCAACATATGTGGACTTGGGTGAACGACTGGCTTCTGATAGCACCGGCAGGATATGTCCCCGCGGACAGTGACAGGCTGACAGCTTAAGGAGTAGGACTAGGAACATCGATTGCGAGAGCCCCATGGACAGGCTGTGGTTGTTGATGACATTCGGTTCTACAGCCTTTGAGCTTACCTTCTAATGCCTTATTTTTCATTACCACGCACTGGCTTTCTCTGTGTCTTCTGCTCCATCTGCCTGAAGCACCATTTTCCGTGCTTCCGTAGCAAAAAGAATTGAATGAACTCTTTAATATTTACTTCAACACATAAACTAGCTTCAATCTGATAAATACAGTTAGGAATGGAGTGAACATGAACTTATATCCACGGAAAAGCTAGAAACTCTTGATGATGATATATTCTGATGAATACATTAGGCAATAATATGAAATACTTATCTATATTAATAACATCTTACAAAGGGAAAGAAACACTGATCCGGCCAGGATAACAATCAGCTAACTTCAGAATTTTGAAAAGCTAAATATAAGTAATTGATCAGGCTCTTCGAGCAAATATGATTTCTATAATTTAACCAAACTTTTCTTGTCCTAAGACCAGCTGATGGCTATTGGACTCCCAACAACATGTTTTCCGTCAGACCACTCTATACGATGAAAGCTGTTTACAGTATTGGTTGGTTTCGAACCTCCAGTGAAAGTGACTGTATATGATCTCTTCTCATTTAGCTTGCTAAAGCTCAACGTGTCAGGCTCGATCACAATCTTTACCTCCGAAGCCTGCGGAGTAACCGAAACCTTGTATGTTCCAGCAGGCCCCACATTGGTAAGAGTTCGTGTGTGCTTGATCACACGGCCACCGTTCGAGGAATCGAAGTTGACTACAAAGGAAGGATAGTTTAGATCGGTCACACTGTATTGCTTCTTCGCATCGCACGTGAAGTGTCTCCTTGTAAGAGCCGCAATTTGTGAGGTTGTGTAGTTCAAAGCGCAGAGAAAGCCCAAGTAATCTTCAACCGTTAAATCATAGACTAGCCCAGGGTTGAGGGCTGATACTGGGTCCACGTGTCCTGAACCATGATCAAAGGGTGTTGAGTCTTTCCCGGTGGAAACATCTTGCAATTTCTGGCCGTTTTTATATGTAACGTAAGCAGTGGTCATTAATGCCGATCTAACGGCCGCCGGTGACCACTCCGGGTGCGCCGCCTTAAGCAAGGCGGCCAGGCCACTCACGTGTGGGCAAGACATGGAGGTGCCGGAGATGATGTTGAACTCCACACGCCGGTCATCGACTGCCAGACCGGTGGGACCAACAGAACCTGACCATCCGGCTAAGATGTTGAGGCCTGGCGCGATTATGTCCGGTTTCAGAATATCCGGTGTGATTGAATTAGGCCCTCTTGAGCTAAACGCCGCAACCACCGGCGATGGTTGGATACCAACTTTGGTGCCCTCGAAAAGAATTGTCACAGTCGGGTTCGGATCCGAGAACAGATAGCTCTTCATGACATCGCCATTTTTCTGACCCAATGCAGTAGCAGGCAGCAAGTGGGCGTCAGCAACCAATTCTTCACCGTTGGCAGCGGTGTTGCCCAGAATCATACCCAACCCACCAGCTGCTTTGACTACAGCTCCTTTCTGGACCCTTGCATTCACTCCACGATCGCACAATACTATCTTTCCGGCGACTTTTTCCGGTATCAACGTATCCATCATGCATAAATTGCCATTTGTAGAGTTACTAGCATTACCAGCGTACACAAAAGGCAGCAACTTTCCTGGTAATGAGATGCCTCTATAGAGAGAAACGCCGGATAAGTTTTTCCCATTGCCGAGACTAGCATAAGCAGGGAAGTCACGATCCAATGTGCCAGCGCCAACTGTGATTATCCAAGGTGCGACATTTGACAAACTGTATGCGCTTGGACCGGCATTTCCAGCTGAACATGAGACAAAAATGCCCTTTTCCATTGCTGCGAAAGCTCCGATGGCCACACTGTCCCTGTCGTAATCAGCCATGCCTCCACCGAGTGACATTGAAAGTACATTCACGCCATCTTGAATGGCTTTTTCCATTCCTGCAAGGATATCAGAACTAAAGCAACCACCAACCCAACACACCTTATATACCGCGATTCTTGCGTGCGTGGCCATTCCACGCGCCACCCCTGGGGCATATCCCAGAAGGCTTGCTCCTTCCACTTGTGATCCACCAGCTGTGGAAGCAGTGTGAGTACCGTGGCCATCATCGTCTCTGGGTGATTTCGACTCTTTAGATTCGTCGACAGGGCCTAGTGTGGCCTCGTAGCCTTTGGAGAAAAACCTCGCACCGATCAGTTTTCGGTTACAATTTCCGGCTGTGAAGTTGGTGCCTGATTCACACTCGCCTTTCCAGCTACTGGGCACCGGCCCAAGACCACTGTCTGAAAAACTCTTACTTTCTGGACAGGCACCAGTGTCTAAGACACCGATTATCACTTCAGAGACTGAGTCTGACTCGGGAAACAAATTTAAATTCTTATCGAGTCCAAGGAACTCAGGTGTGCGAGTTGTGTGTAACTCGTACCTCAACTCGGGCAACACAGAGAGAATCCCCGGTTGGATCTCGAGCAGCTTAGCTTCTTCAGGCGTCAGTCGGGTGGAAAACCCGTGAATGGCATTGTCGTATGTGTACAGCATTTTTGCATCTTCAGACACCGATTTGAGAGAGGAGTCGTACCAATGAGAGTGGTGTTCGAAACTCGCCGGCATCTGGGATTTGGACATGTGGACTATATAGGTTTTGCGATTGTTCTTCGGTACTGATGCCATTAATACGTGGCAGAGACTCAGGAGAAGAATAATCGTGACAGACATAGTTGTCCCCATCTCGAGTTTCTCTCGTTCAGTTCCTGAGAGTTTTGAGTGGCCAACCGAGGACTATGAAGACGGAAGCTTTTGCTTTGGCCAGCTGCTCTGGTTTAACAGGGTTAACGCGGATATGAAACGAGAGTGCGTAATTATAGCAGAGATTGAGTCCACACGCAGAACGGTGGATTGTTGTCTGTTCCATTACATGATTGAAGAGTCGAGACAAAAAGGAGAGGAGATCTACGTGTACAGTTTGGAGTTGAATGATATTGCTAGCTAGCTTTGGTCACGTGTGCTCTGGCTTTTATCCGTACACCTCCCCGTGCTTCTCTCTTACGAATCTCTCTTGTTTAAGAGATAATATATACACTCTTTTCACTGCTCATGAACTTCTACTTTTGCCCTGCTGCAGGTAAAAGATCGTGGCCTGATAAGACCAAGGCAAGCATTTATCTTTACAGCTTATGGGATGGGATCATGGAATCCCATTCGACCCTGACATAGTACAGACTTCAGAGACGGTCAAAGTAATCTGACACGAATTTCGTTCATTTCAATTAAGTTGGATTGAACAGGTAGCCAAACTCAATGGCATGTTCAAGAAAATACAGTATGAGCATTTATTAGAACTTTACTATTTTTGATCAAGAGTGGAAGGTAAACTTCAATCCCACGTTTTATGGTTCAACGATACGTGTCTAGTATTCAATTGGCCATTCTTTACATTTGCATTAACTTGGCTTTGATTTGAAGTTTACTGGCCAACCAACTTACCTATCTTGTTTCCCCAACTAAATAGAACTGAAATATCTCAGATCTCACAGGTTTTCTATTTTCCTTAAACTAGGAAGTCGCAAATTAACAAGACGCAAACAAATTTGGATCATAGCGATAATTGGTGGTGGGGCAGGACATCACGTTCAGCCTGAGAACAGTGGAATTTGGATTTTGTCATTTTCGATCCAAGGGATGCTGTTGACTGAGAACAGAAAAATCCATCTGCCCATCCCTTCTTGATCCTTCGTGGTTGGTAATGGAACTGAGATATTTGGAAATGCGAAGTGGGAAACGAGTGGGAGCAATCTAAAGAGCTTACCTCTTTCCCTTATTTTCAAACCTAACATAATGTATCAATTGACACAAGTTAATGGAGCAAAAACATAAGGATCAACTCCAAAATCATAGCTAGTTATTGATACTCAATAATCACAAAGTTCCAGCTAGAGCAAATGTCTATTTCCTTTGCATTAGGAACCAATATACAACACTAGTTGTTGTAATGCCAATGTTCTTTACTGTTAGAGATTGGGGACACTCTTAAAAAACATAAGTAATCTTCTTATACATAAGTACATTGTGCCTCGAGGATCTTGGAATATCCAGCATATCATGGGTATATCTTTCTAAGATGCCCCAAAGTTCTGTGAAAAAGTAGAGTTCAAAGTATGAATAATGAACTGTCTGCAGTAGGTAGAGAAAGAACCATGGGGTTCAAACCTGCCTCATGTGGCGTGGGTCTGTCCTTCAATCTCTTTATCTTTCATTTCCTGCCTACTGCCTCCAACCTCACTCCATTTTCAAGCTTCTAATCCTTCACTGCATGGCCTTTATTAGCAGATACCATATTTTAATTACCCTTTTCTAGGAGTCATAAATCGCACACTTCACCTCGACGTGACAAATTATTGAAAAACCCTAAAAAAACAAGTTACTCTGGCCCATTTGTTTTAGGCGTTGCAAGTTTACTTAAACCTTTTTTCTTTTACAAAAGTGCCTGAGAAGAGTTTCAATTATGAAAAGATACTTTTAAGTTATCTACACTTAAATTAATTCCCGCTCGAATTGGATAGGTCTTTTACAAAAAGCAAAACTCTGGCCTCAAATTTTAAACAACTGCATATATAAGGACTGTTCAAAATTAGGGATGGCAATGGGGCGGGTATGAGGCGGGTATGGGGCGGGTATGCAATCCCCCGCCCCCGCCCCATGAACCCACC
>JAOQMQ010000194.1:22691656-22702320 GCA_027563845.1 Erythroxylum subrotundum
TTATTAAATTTTAATTACATATTTATTTAATTATGTAAATTAAATTAAATTATTCATAATTTTATTGATAATTTATTTTAATTTATTAAATATATAATGTTAAATTTAATTATTGATAATTTTATTAAAATTTAAATAATTAAAGTATATATTAAATAATAATAAATCAGATTATAAAAAACAAAAATAGAAATAAAAACTATTTTTTATAATTTTTATAATTTTTAAATACCGAAAAATACCAAAACTAAAAATAGAAAAAAATTCAAATAAATAAATTTTTTTATTTAATTTAAAAAAATAAAAAATAAAAAATAAAAATAAAAAGAGAAACAAATACTAATGACAATTATCCAATTTTGCAATCTGATTACAGTCCTTTCTTTCTCCAGTGTAGCAGAGGCGAGCACGGGCTTGAGCCTTGATGTGCTATGCAGTTTGTATTGTGATGTTTGAGCATATAGGTGACCCACTTGCATTCTGGTTCCTCGTCATCAGGGCTTCAGCTTTCGTTTCTGCCAGAAAATTGTAACTGGAATACATGAATCGCTATTCATTCATCTCGAGTCGAGGACTTCGATGTTTTAGTACCGGAGCTGAGTCTATTCGGTCCGAGTTTCCCTCCGAGAACGCCTACGATATCTTGGGAGTAACGGAGACCTGCTCATTCGCTGAAATCAAAGCGTCGTTCCGAAAATTGGCGAAAGAAACTCACCCGGATCTCGATCACTCCAACGTCCATTCTCAACGCTTTATTCGAATCCTCGCCGCTTATGAGGTGCTTGCTACTCTTGATTATCGCCTGAATGGCTGAATTTCGTTGTTATTATTGCTGTAGTAAATGGAAAATAGTTGGTTTTTTCGCTATGTTTTGCATTTTTGTTTGTTTTTCTTTTCAAATTTGTTCGAGATAGGAGACAATTATTAATTACGCTAAACAAAAGCTGGTCGCCGAGTGGCTTGAGTAGTCCAGGTAGTCTAGTAGTAGTATTAGGAGCATCACGACTAGTTGTTTGCCTTTGTAGTTGATGTAATTCTTGAGACTTAGGCGATTTGGGGGTTGTTTCAGATCCTTTCTGACTCGGAGCGGAGAGCCCACTATGACAGGTATTTGCTGGCTCAAAGAATGGTTTTGGAGAAACATTCTAGACCAGTTTCTACGTTGTACATGTATAAATCGTATACGACTGCAAGTAAAGAGATGGAAGTCGTGGAATGGTTGAGGTGGTACAGATCGGCTATAAATGATATAGTTTTGGAGAAGAAGGTGGCGGTTGGAACGGGATATTTCAATGTTCTTGAAGCTGATTTTTATTCAGCTGTACATGCAGCTTACTATGGACCTGGTATTGAGTCTATGGATCTTCTTCCTGATTGCTTCGAGGCAGAGGAAAGATCTGTCTATGACACCCCAGAAGTCCTGCACTTGGTTTCAGGTCGTGATCTTTTTGGATTGGTGTGCCTTGCTGATTATAATCCTCAAATAGCTCCTGCTTGCACCCAAAAGTTAAGTTCCTTTGATGCTGATGGTTTGGGAGTCTGTCCATCTTCAGAGGATGAGAGCATCCTTAGGAGTTCAACTGTAGCTGATGATGCTGAAAATCTTAAGATTCTTGGCAGGACTACCATGCATAACAAGTCATATGCATTTAAAAATTTGGAGTTGCATGTTGCTGGAAGGTTGGTTGCTGTGGCCACTAGAACACCCCCAAAAAGCCTGTGTGATGACATGCAGGGCAAAGATGCTCAAGATGAAATCCATGTTTTTCTTAGTTCAGATAGCAATTTCCCAAATTCCAATGGAGGGTTTTCCAAGAATTCTATTTCAGCTGGTGCAGCTGGATCAACGATTCAACTGGGAACTGTAAGAGGGCTGGGGACCTCTCCTGAGGAGGGATCATGCTTTGTCTATGATAACACTGGTATTAAAACCCATGTGATAATGAAACACAGAACATTCATGGTTCGTGATGTTCCTCCGGATATATCCAGCTTTCAGTTACATAAGTGCTTCAACTCCTATCATGCTCCTAGTATTGCTGCATTTCACTGTTCAGTCTGTGCATCTTATGAGTTGTCACTACAAGGGAAAACTGTCCTTGTGTATCTAACAAAATAACAAAAAAGAAAAGAAAACATTCTTCCTCTTGCACATTGCTTTCTTGCATGAAGTATTACTATAATTGTGTTGTATTACTTTATTCAAAATTGCAGGTGAGGCACATGCACTGGTATGGGCTGGGACACAAAGTTTCTGTTTGTGAGTGTCGATGCACAAGAGCGCGGTTACCCCCCAGCAAGTAAACTCTATCATTTCAGTTGTTTGTGATGGTTGAATTTTTTTGGTACTCTTTACTTACATAGCTAAACCTCATTATTTAATTAATTGCTTATATGAAATGATTTTACTGAAGAATAATTTCAATATCCTTCTAGGTTCACTACTAGCAATTAAGGGTGGAAAATAACTTCTAGCTTGCTTGATTGGACTCTCTGTTTATAAACATTAACTATAAATTTTTATGATTTTCTTAATGTCGGTTTGTTTTCACTTGAGCACTAGCCTTGACAGAAAATGTAATTCCCACTCAATTTTCAGAAAGATTAGGTCCAAATTTAGTATCCACTTTTTGGTTCATGATTTTGGTTACGTGGACAGCGATTCATTTTAGTTGCTAACAATTTTGATCAGCTCGTTAAACTCAACTTATAACTGATAATTGTTGATTGATAGCTGATAACTAAAACCTTTTCAATGTCTCCTGCTATTGGATTTGGAAAGATGAGGGTATGATGTGTACTAATTAAAATTGTTCATCTATTTTTTGTTGTATCTTTTATGGAGACAATTGATCCGTGCCTTGAGAATTTTTTCTACTTGTAGTTTGCTTCATATGGATTTTTGTTGCAGATTTTGGCTGTTTGAGCCTCGTTGTGGCATGCACGATATAGGTGGTTGGTATATTGAAACATTTGGAAAAGATAGAAAAGGTCATACAGTCCTGTCCCAGAGACATTGGGATGGCTTTAGTGAAGCTGACCAGAATGAGAAGTAAGTATATCTTGTGTCGCTTCAGAGAAGATTTCAGTTTTATCAAGTAATTTAAGCTTTGTGGGGACAATTCTTCTATTTGCTGGCTGTCAATAGTACTTCGTTATCAATCAAAACTATAATTTTTTGTATATGTTGAATCTATCTATTTTCTACTTGAAGCAAAAGATAATCTAAAATAAAGTACGAGGTGTCTCTTAATAACAAGATGACTTGAAAATTCTAAGATTTTACATTTTAAGTTTGGACTTCCTATTCTGCAAAATATCTTAGCTCTTCTTCTCTTTTGGATGTTAAAGCATTTAATCCTATGATTAAACTCTCCTATTTATAACACATTAGTACGTTTGGTCTACAAACATGTTTTCAAAATGAAATAAAAACAATAAGTAGGTGATATAATCTACAGTAATCCTGGATAACTTGTTTTTTGTATTATTTATGTACTTGTTCCCCATCAAATCTCTATTTCTATTGTATCTTAGCCCATAGGTTGTATTTTGATTGATAGTTGAGATTTTCTAGACATGAGATACAATTACACCTAACACAATCATTCTGGACCTTGATTTAATGAAAGGAAACATACAAATGTCTTCTTCTATTGGGTGATGCTCTTTTGTTGTAGTCTTTACCCTTTTCCCTATCCAAATTATACATTCACTGACAGATAAGTATGGAAAACAACTAAACCAACTACCTAGTAGGTAGGAGAAAAATATGATATGAAACTTCTGCAAATAAATGTCAGTAGAAGAGGAAATAAGGAAATAGATAGATGAAGAGGAAATAAGGAAGTAGATAGATGAACTCAGGTAGAGAATGCTGGTATTTAGGATTTTATTGATAAGGGAGGAAGATATTGGATGACTAAAGGCCACATTTGAGAGGTGACCAACTCTCCCACTTTCACAACCTGACAGACTACCCAATACCCTTCCTACCTCACATATGCCCCTCTTATACCCAACATTTCTGACACAGAATTCTACAACCTGCTACCTCCTCTATATGGTACTTGCATTCTAACAGAAAAACAAAGCATTTAGCCTGCAGAAATGACAGCAGTGCCAGCTGTCGGTTCCTTCTTCTTTCTCCTTTCATATTGTATGCGGATAGGAGGCTTAACAAAATATTGATCTAGTCACTATTTTTAATTCCTTCCTATCTTCGTATTTTTCCCAATTGTTCTGCTATTTATATTTCTGCAGGAGACTCCATCCAGCAATGTATTTACTTCCTCTTGCATATAGAACTTTGGATCTTGAAGATGCAAAAAGAAGGAAATATAGTATAAGGGCTATTGTTGAAACTCAACTGTTTAGAGTTCTTCATTGGTGCAAGAAGCTTGTTTAGGAGTGTGCAATTGGGGTTTTTTTTGTAGCAAAACCTGCTTCAAAGTCATGGGTTGGGAAGGCTTCTCATTTTGTATGTAAATGCCCTTCTTTATGAGACAACGATGACAAAAACAACAACAATAACTTCCTAGTAGAAATTTCATTGACCCTCCTTTAATCAAAGCTCGTGGCTGCATTTTCTGCCACACAACTACCATGGTTGGAGTGATGAACATTTTAGTGGTCATGGCTCAATCAATATGATTGCAAGGGGTGTCAATTTTGAATAATCTGAAACCCAAATACCTCAGATCTGGAGAAGTCTAATCTTTTTCCCTGGGTTGAAAGTGTAAGTGGTTTATTTTGCTTTGGAATTCAGTTACTTGAAAAGGAAATCAATCTAAGCTATGTCCCTTCAGATTTCTGGAATATGGAGCGTTTAAATGGTTGATGTTGTGCACACAAGTTTGTGATTAATTTGGCAAAGGAATAATTTGTTTGCTGATTTTGAGGCAGATGTTCCTGAAATTTCCTCAGGCTTCAATGATTAGACGTGGCAGCAGGACAAGTATGCCATGAAGCTTTTTCCCCTAGAATACAATAAATATATCTTTGTAAATGGAAGTTCATTGGGATTTGGATTGCGGATGGAAGCTTACGAATTCAGCTGCATCTATATGTCTTTCTTTACTGATTCTACCTCTCAATGTGTGTTTTCCATTGTAGTCCTAGTGTTGGAAGAGAGATTTTTGGTATCACTTGTGATGTTACTGAGAAAAGTTCAAGAGGTGATGGGGGAACTTCCCAAATGATGAAAATTACTGCCTGTACCTATTGCAAATGCTTTGTTTTTCCTTTTTTTCTTGTAGTTGTACTACTGAAAAAGGCCTTTCACTCTACTCCGCTTAACTGTGTGCCTGGGACAAGAACTCTCTTCGATATAATATCTGCGAAATAGTCATTCAGCCGATAAATGATGTGGAGCAAGCTGCTGATGATACCAATAAATTTTTAAGACGACTAACAACCTGAGGAAAAGGGTTCCAGTTCCAGTGGCTAGCACAAATCTTATGATTCTTCTACAAAGTTGGTACGTAGAATACAGTTGCCTGTCTGCATGAAATATGATTCTCCACATGCAGTTCCTGCTTTAATTAGGTGACATGAAATTCTACTTGTGAAATTTCTCTGGATGCTTTTCTTCAAGTCTATGATGGGTAAGTGAGTTCTATGGGTATTTCTCCTACTTGTGTTCAAAAGGTCTTCATTGTGACTTATCTTAGGAGGATCAAAATTTGCAGCCCCAATTGGAAGTCCGAGTACTGTCGAAGGTACTAAACAGAGTCCTCCCCGACCTAGAACCGCAAGAATAGAACATTCAACAGATGGAATGCACATAAAGCAGTTATCAGACGCTGACATAATGGTTTTTGCTCAAAGAGATGTCCAAAGTATAGCTCTTTCCTGGTGTGTGTGTCATGTGGCTGGAGATGCAGCTTGCACAGCGTGAAAGCTGTTTCTTTACACGAAATTCTGTGTGAAGTGGTTGCTTTTCTAGATAAAGAGAAGGATTCGGAAAGGAAGAAAAGAGAAAGTTTCATACAGATGTTCGTTATTCCTGGACTGTTAGAACAACGATTAATACAACAATCAAATATTCATTCATAACAAGTCATGTGGCCGGTTGTTTTCAGTTCTTTTACTGAACCATTTGACCACTGAATGAAGAGTTGAGTGTTATACTACGATCGTTATTGGAAGGGGTGCAGGTGGCTGGTGATTGGAGAAGTGAGGAAAAGATGCCAAAATCAGTTGGAAGAAGCAGCAAAATACGTAAATCACCCTCAAGGCTTCAGGATTAAATAGCTCAAGGAGAAGATGGAGCGGGCGAGAATTATGTGTAATCATTTCCCTATGAACTTCCTTCTTTTATCTGAATACTCTTCTGATATAATTTTCCTTTTGTCTTTGAATCTTTCATTGCGTTTGAATTGAATTAAGTATTGTGCCGGTGACAGACTTGAATTAAACAAAAGTATGCTCAGTTTTGCTTAGCAATTTTCGTACATTACGTTGAGCTGTCAATTTAATTATAACTTTTGATCATCTTCCTATCCAAAACAAGTACAGCATAGTGATATGTTATGTTGAAACGTTGCTGCTAGATCTGTGCTTGTTGGAACTTATAAAGCTACTTGTTCTACTCTTTCCTTAATCTGATAAGATCATAGATCATATCACAAGGTGATAGTTTGTAATTTACCATGCGATGAAGATAATGTTGTTTATATGGTTGTGAATTAACAAAAAAATGCTTCTCCATTGCAAATTTCCTTCTTGTTCTACTCTTTAACACTTTGTTGTTTCATGAGTTTTGTGCTCTCAGAAGATGAAAACTGGTTAGAAAAACTGTTACTAACATTATTTGATCCACTACTAAAACCTGAATTTTCCTCGCCAAGTATGACACATTTAGAGAGGGTGGATGTTTATACAAGATATCAGAAAGGGTTAAACTAATGATTAGATTATAAGTGATCTTATACTCTCCTTTGGAATCGAGTCCATCCACTTGTTAGCAGAATCTCCACATAAATATCTCAGATAAGTTTCTAACATTTTGTTTACAATAGCCTTCAGATTGAGGATGATATGCCATGAACAAATGCAAGCTGACTCTTTGTGACTTAAATGTCTCCTGTTATAAAAGACACTTGAGACATTTTATGCTTAGATTTGATGTTTAAGTGAAATAAATTGGAAGCATCTAATCAGATTATCTGCTATCATCAGTGTAATCGAAGTTTCCTTGGATGCTGATAGATTCTAAAAAATTCATGATGATCTCTGTCTAACATCCCTTGAAATTCGTAAGTGGGCGCAAGAACCTCGGGTATGCATACTTATTCCTTTGATATATTAAACATTGTTTGCTATAGTTTCTTACATCTCTGGCCAACCCTTTCTAACGTAATATTTCGTCCTATTCAAAATAAGTGTCAATTTTAAAAGAATGCACACTTATTAAGAAAGTTAATGAAATATCTTATATACCCTTATTAATTACATGTTAAAGTGCCTTGAAAATATAATCTGTGTAATTAAGATGTGAGCGAAATTAAAGAGTAATTTTGGAAGTAAAATCATAAATATGCATAAAAAGTCACAAACGACATTTATTTTGAATAATTAAAATCTCTCTAATACAACACTTATTTTCAACAGGAGGGAGTAAATTCTAACGTGGATGACAAAATGCCCTATATATATTAGTTAGTCCTCAATACATGTTAAAACCAAGTACTAATCTCTCTTTCCATCTAAGGACTCGTCCATTCATAGGCACTAGATTGTACTATTCCTCCATTGAGCGGTGTATTTGAATCAATGTAATAACAGTATCGAAGTCAATAACATATTAGTTATGAATGCACTGTTATTTTTTAGAAACTTTTCCAGTCACTTTAACATACCCCCATCCAACCCCTGTTTACTTCAAAATTTCAAGTGAACAACTTTTGTTGTGGTGTTGCTATGAGTACTGCTTTTGTTCTTTTCTTTCATGGCACGGCTGCTCACTTACCATCAGCTCAAGAAACATGCATTTGAATCTGAAAACTCACAAACTATGCTCTGCTTTTAGGATGCCTCGTGTTTTAGTGCGATCCCCTGAAGTTTTCCTTTTAGACAGCCCCTGTAAACAAAAAAAGAAAAAGAAAAAGAAAAAAATTGTAGCTTCTTGCATGCAGTAGAAGGATTTGATGCAATGAATCAGCCGTTTTCACCTACCTTCATCGAAGTGACAAAGACGACAGAAATGCATCGGGGCTATCAAATTTGATGCACATGAAGTAGGATCGTATATCATAACTTGTGCCAGTTCTGGTATGGTTGTTTGCCCCACTGCTTCAAAAGCTGCAAGCAGCCTGCTGCTAGGAAAAGCCCAAGAACTGCAAATGCCATCATAGTTGAATTCTCAATGTTCTGATGGCTGCCTCTCTGACATATGACAACAACCAAATAAGTCTATCAGAGTCTGCTATATAGTGGATAACAATGAAGGAATGCAGTATTACCGCAGATACATTAAATAGAAATACTTTTCAACGCCGCAGTAAATGCTTTTCATTGATAAACATAAACTTCCACACGTTTAATTACTTGTTATTTTTTTTTCTTGGATAACAGTCATTTTTTTGTTTCATATAACTTTTCCTGTGAAATGTCTGGTATGCTTGTGTTTGTACCACGAGGGGAGTCCTTCCCAAGTTTTTGTTAACCATTGATTGAATGTCTCCACAACTAGTTTATAGTGAACACTAAAAGGTCATAACTCTTTCCAACAACTCATTACTGGTCAGAATAACCAATAAATACCTAAGAATGGTCTTCCCCTCTGGTCAACATTATACAAGTCTTTTTCCTTGAGAAGTTGATGTTGGTCCAACGTTTCTTACTTTAGCCTCGTATAAC
Organism: Erythroxylum subrotundum; assembly: GCA_027563845.1. Lineage (NCBI taxonomy): Eukaryota > Viridiplantae > Streptophyta > Magnoliopsida > Malpighiales > Erythroxylaceae > Erythroxylum > Erythroxylum subrotundum. The sequence continues at coordinate 22,700,519 of JAOQMQ010000194.1, forward strand.
ATAGCTGTTATTGATGTTGGCAATAAGAATCTGAAGAGAGGCAAGTGAATACTAAAAGCACACCACAGCTTCAACTGAAGTGATAATTCATCTATTTACATAATCATTGGCCAAGCAAAGGTGTTTTGATCTATTGACAAATAGTAATGGACAGAAATTATTAAGAGATCCAGGTTAGAAAACGCACTTTCAATAGGAAAAACAGAACAGCTGCATTTCCAGGAGTTAGAGAAAGGCCTATCATCCCACCACGTAACTCATTTGGAACATGCCTGGTAAGGTGAAAAGAAGCAAAATAACCAAGGAAATTAACTGAAAAGCAGTTGATCTGAATAACAATGAGATCAAAATAGAAAATTTTCTTTGTCATACATGGTCCTCAACCTCGCCAATGAAGGTGTAATCAGGCCAACAGCCATATGGAAGAGGCAAAAAAGTGCAACTAAAAATCCAACTTCCTGCATATCAAAGGTATCGCAAACAGATTTCACATGTAATCCATTAGAGCCAGAACAAAACATTATCTGAACATACTTGTAAAAACACAGATACCTGATAATCATAAGCTACTATTGACAATGCAAATCCCACTATAACGAAGGCATACACCAGGCAGTCCTCCATTCGAACAGGTGATTGACCACTCAACAACCATGGGAATATTGTGCTTCCTAGCATTCTTGCACCCATCAAACATGGATATATAAGACCTAAATTCACCTCTCTTCCATCAGCCTAACATTGAATGCCATAGAAGCCTCTTAGACATTTGCAAATAAGAACTTAATGTGTTTCTTACTGACCCTTGAAAAGCTTAATCAAGTCCACTTTGTTTGGGCTCTTCCATAATGTTAAATATAGGATCTGAGAAAAAAAGCAATAATCTAACGTTTCTAAGAGAGCCATACCCCTGAATTATCCTATATAAATGATGATATGTTACAGGTAATGATTGAAGATGGTTATGACTGAAGCCCTCTTCAAACTTCAATGTTAAACATTCTGTACATAGACAGATTAATTGAGGTTTTTTTTTATAGGAAAAACTACATTTTAATTAGAAGGCATTAAAGAAACAGTCACCTTTTCAGTAATTTTGTTTCTGTCTAAGAAAAAAAAAAGATCTCTCACTTAGGATAAATTGGCTAACAAAAACCACATTCTGAACAGACAGATTTAATTCTCATCAGTCAGAGAATGTTTAATTGTTTGCACTAATTAACTATGTATTTTTTCAATGGATAAATGATCATACGGCATACCACCAATGTTGGGGCCCACAAAATCCAAAAGACTGCAACTGAGAACTGAAGGGAAGCATGAGCCAGACCCAGCAGCCACATCCTTTTATCTAGCAAGCAAAAAAGCTCGCCAAATCAAAATCCATTCCAATAATATTATGTGGCATGAGGATGAAGTTATTGAAACAAAGTTGCACTTTGCCTTTATTAACATTCACAATGCTTGTTGCCGCAAGGAATGCGATATGACCCTTACCACTAAAGATAAGTGCATAGGAAACGCTGTAATCCTTGGATGATGCAGTTTGTGGAGCTTCTTTCCACTCTCTACTCAAACATATGATGCCAATTATTGCTAGAATTATTGTAGCAGTTGAAGAAGATGAGATGCCATTTTCCAATTTGTTCCCTACCAGCCAATTTGCAAGCACCTGGCTTCCAATTAATGCTGCAGACTCGACTAAAGTCATCAACCAGAATGTGTCACTTAAAGCATCTTGTCTATGTCCTTCCTGAAAAGTGGAAACTCCTGAGATTTTACCACTGCTCACTAATGTAAAG